>CAIGQZ010033112.1:3611748-3627006 GCA_903798205.1 Danio tinwini
ATCTATCTATCTATCTATCTATCTATCTATCTATCTATCTATCTATCTGTCCGTCCGTCCGTCCGTCCGTCCGTCCATCCATCCATCCATCTATCTGTCTGTCTATCCGTCTGTCAATCTATCTGTCCGTCCGTCCATCCATCCATGTCTATCTGTCCGTCCGTCCGTCCGTCCGTCCGTCCGTCCATCCATCCATCCATCCATCCATCCATCTATCTATCTATCTATCCGTTTGTGTATCTGTCTATCTGTCTGTCTGTCTGTCTGTCCGTCCGTCTATCTTTAACAATAAATGTAATGTTTATTGTTTGTTGACTGTATAATTATTTTACAAAAAATTACATATAATTAATCTAAAAATAAATTTGAGCCCTTACAACTTAATTAGCACACAGTCTTTATTTAACATGTGTGAGTCCAAAATAAAAGCCATTTGTTTAAAATAAGTTAGCAACAAAGATAAATAACATCGTTCATAAAATACAAATTCTCTCTCTCGGACATGTCAGATGCAGTCAAACATGAGATAATGTAAATTACAAAACCCCAAACAGTATCATGTCAACTGATACTCTGCCCGGTTCCCATAAACGCAATGGACCGTGCACTTTATTAGTCGCATGGTGAAGAAGACAGAAAAAGGACATGTCTAGTCATGACGGTAAAACAACATTCCATTAAAATGCACATGGCAAAGTGAAAACGTTTGAGGCTTCAATCACATTGATAGCTTTAACTTTCTCTTTGTAGCATGCAAGAAAAACACATTCTCAGGCCTGGCCCCCGTTTCCAGTAACTGACACACACACATACACACACATTCCTTTCATCTAACACTAGCAATGAGTCCATTGTCCCCCGTTTTCAGTCTCTCTCACTGGCTCAAAGTCCTCTCTCCACCTCTGACCGCTGTCATCAGATGGCTCTTGTAGAGTTTGCTCAATCCTGTCATCCAGAACTTAAGAAGACGCACATTGTCCTCTTCTCCCGGCCCCGTGGCCCCCAGCAGGGCCAAAACCTTTTGGGTGTCCTCTTTACCTCTGCCATCCACTTTAGAGAACTTAAACAGCACTTTTACTTTGCTGTAGAAGAGAGAACAAGTGAAGCGTGTGGTGAGAGGAAGCACAGATGGTGGACAGAGGAACAATAAACAGACAACAGGAAAACAGGACAAAGAGGAGATTGGGAAGCAGTGAATAAGACAGAGAGGAAAAGGAGCATTACGGGAAAAAGGAGACCAGCCAAAACATTTAAGTTATATAATGGCACATTCCAAATACATTTTTTAAATAATTTTTTTAGATTTGGGACTCATTTATACTATATTTAATACTCGATTTTTGACTAAATTTATAAAATAATTAATCAATTAGCGCAAGCTATTTTTAATTATTAATTTAGTCAAGAAATTATTACCTATATTTCAATCAAATGTTTTTTAAGCCCTATCATAAAAATCCTGGGAAAAAAATATCATGGTTTCCTATAATAAAAATATTAACCAATAATATACACTACCAGTAGGATTTTTAAATGTTTTAAAATAAGCTTATCCTGCTGCATTTATTTGATCAAAAATACAGTACAAATTGTAAAATTGTGAAATGTTATTGCACTATAAAATAACTGATCAAAAGTAATTTATCATTTCATTTAATCATTTTATTCCAGTGATTTTAAAGATGTATTTTCAGTTTCATTACTCCAGTCTTCAGAGTTATATAATCCTTTAGAAATCACTCTGATATTAATTATTATTATTATTATTATTATTATTATTAATGGTATTAATAAAATTAGTAATGACTGGAGTAATAATTTAACTTGAAACTACATACAATAAGAAAGCAGTTTTTTAAAATGTTAATAAATATTTAACAATTTAACTTTTTTACACTTAATAAATTCCGCCTTGATGAACAGAATAATTTTCTTAAAAAAAAAACATGAAAAAAACTGGACTATAGCCTACATTAAAAGTTTTTTTTCCGTTTTTTTTTTTTTTTAATTATTCTGTACATCAAGACAGCATTTAATAAATTATCGTTAATTTATTAAATAACCAATAATAATAATAATAATAATAATTAATATTAGAGTGATTTCTAAAGAATCATGTGACTCTGAAGACTGGAGTAATGAAGCTGAAAATGCATCTTTAAAATTACAGCCGATTCAAGGGCTTTTTAAAGCACCTTTAATTTTAAATCAAGCACCATTGCAAGTCATACCCCTAAGCATATGTAGTGCCATTAAAGTCCTAACGGTACTTAACATTTCACTTACACTTAATATTTACATTAAGGCCCAATCCCAATTCTACCCCTTAGCCCTTCCCCTTACCCCTCGTTTTCAGCCACTAGACTGTCAAAGCAGTCTAGTGGCTGAAAATGAGCTTTTTACAGTGTCTGCTATAATGTTAATGTTGTTTTCGACTGTTTACATAGATGAATACGGCCATGGTGTAAATACACAGTACAGTTACGATCTTATTGCCACATTAGATCGTTATGATAAAATAATGTATGCCTTCAGTGATTTCCTGAAGATAAATACCAAAAAACAAAAAATAACACAACTGGAATAACTACAGCAGTTGCGATCGTCTGATCTCATATGAAGCAAGAGATTGTGATGACATATGATGACATGTGCAGGTGTTGAAGTGCTGTCCCAATTCTTAGGGGGAAGTTTTGAAACCCTTCCCCTTCACCCTCGGTTGTAAGGGCCAAGGGGAAGGCGAAGGGGTACAAAAATAGAATTGGGATTGGGCCTAAAAATGTCAGCGTAATGTGTCATTTTCAAATAAATTAGACTGTTTTAACCAGTCATGTTCATAGAACTTTAATAAAAGTTGTTAAATTCAAAACTGGTAATATTCAAATGTGGTTTCTCAAATATTTATAAAATGGGCAATATTTGTCATAGTTCTTGTACAAGATTTCTAAATTAAGAATTTTTTTTCCGTTCTGTTTTTAACAGCAACATGACAATTGTTGAAACAACACCAAAACCAAATTTCATTTCAAATATAATTCAAGCACTTTCAAGGACCTATGTTTGTTTTTAAGTATTTCCAAGCCTTGAATTCATATGTCTGAGACTCAAGTATTTTCAAGAAGCGAGGGAACCCTGTAACAAGGACTAACAATGAACAACTGTACTTACTGTATATTAAATAACAATAACAAAGATGAATACTGTAATAAATATATTGTTTGTTTATGTTGGCAAACACATTAACTAATGAAACATTAACTTTATTAAGTGTTACCTAAACAATGAATTCATAATATTATCTTTTAACTATATTAAAGCACATTTCATTTTTCTTTTTGATATTTGGTGCTTCATTTGCAAATGTTTTATGCCATATTCCAGTTTTGCGCATACGTTTAATTGAAATATTTGGATGGAAACATTGATTGAGCATGAAATTATTTTCAAAAGGGGCGAGTTTCTCACTTCTATTATAGTTTTTCTCCATTGGTTTGGCTCATTTACTGAAACTGAAATTACATTTTCAAAACAACATGGACAAGCCTCCGAACCACTTGGCAATTGTTCACAACAGAATTGATTTTTCTCATTCTTTTCATCAAATTGCAAATGTCTAAGTACATCTTTGAAAATTATTAAGTACATCTAGCCTACATTCAGCACAATTTCCAAGTGAATAGATCTAGTTGATCTAAACTGATTGTTGATTCTCAGTTCAATGGTTGTTCGCTCCAAAGTGTGTCAGCGTCATTTCATTGTATAAGTCATCACATGTCCAATATTCTGTTCAATTTTCAAAATTAGTCAAGAACATAATACCATGAATATCATATGTGAATCTGTGGAACATTTCATACATTTATTACAGCAACTGGCAGTCAGGTGAAACTAGAACTTGACTAACAAAGGCGGATGAACAAATCTCAGATGACCAATCAAGCACTGTAGGCTGCATATAATTTTTGTTCTTTGTTTGTGTGTTTATATTACAGTATATTATGCTGTAAAGTTTTTATTCTGATGAATGTTAATTACTTTATGTGTGATTGATAATACTTACAATTTCATTAGCATTATGAATGCAATGTATGATGTCAAACCTTGGAGGTTAACCTAAAATCCCAACACTATCTCACAACAATTCGTAACTTTTTGATTTAGTGGCTAATTCGAATGAACTTGTACAATCTCATTCATACAATTTAGTATGATTTGCTTAGCCCCCAATGATGGTTGGGTTTAGGGGTGGGGTTGTGTTTAAAAATTCTACATTTTTGTACGACTAAACATGTACGAATTAGCCACTGAACTGACAAAACGTAAAATAGTTACATTTCCTTGTGAGATCAGACTGAAAATCCTTATTTCTTATAATTTTTTTTATCTTATCAATTTATTTTATTTAGTTTTTTTACACAATTGCAAAAAAAAAGTTCAAAAACCATTTTCAAAAACTGGGCTAAGACTGAAAGGTGGACATGAGGGATATTTCAATGGTCCTCTGTCATAGTGACAAAACATCTAAACATTTTGACTTGCAGTGCTTACTCAATGCCAAAGGGACAAAGGAT
Organism: Danio tinwini; assembly: GCA_903798205.1. Classification (NCBI taxonomy): domain Eukaryota; kingdom Metazoa; phylum Chordata; class Actinopteri; order Cypriniformes; family Danionidae; genus Danio; species Danio tinwini. The sequence continues at coordinate 3,616,320 of CAIGQZ010033112.1, forward strand.
TTTGGGGGCACTGACTGTTTAAATGAGAAGGAAATTTAGTTTTGACACATGAACGAACAGTTTTGAGAAAGATATGAGCTTTTGCGAGTGAGCTACAGTGTTGTGCTGAACTATAAGACTGTTTTGCAAAACAATCTTAGAGTATTAAGAATGTAATTCCTGTTTCAAGAACTGAACCAAACCAATGGAGAAAAACTGTAATACCACAGACATTATATCTAAATCTATAAACCCAGTATGTCTGTGCTAATTTGACTTTTTGCAACAAAAATAAAAATAATGTGTGGCTTAAAACGCAAGACTCAAGCTGTTTCAAAAGTGTTGTCTCTGGGTCAGACAGAGATCTTAATGATCATACATGTCAAAGGTTTAATAAACAGAGAATCGCTTTATTTTGGAATAAGATTGTGTGGGTGTTTGTGCGGGGACTGATCTTTTAAACATTTATCATGCTGCTCTATTATTAGATAAAGGAAAATGAAACACAAAAACTGAGCAAGTATGGATATTTAGTTTGAAGTCTGTAAAGTGTTAGTCATGACAGACATGTCTGAAATGAAACAGTGTATGTAATGAAAGCAAAATGCAAATTTACTTCATCCACTCCTCTTTCAGACAGAGTAGGCAGAGTGAGACCACCTCCACCGACAGATTCTCATTAGAAAGAGCCACTTCGAGCTTATTCAGAAGAGTTGGACCTGAGACAAAAAAAGACACACAATAAGAAAGACAGATTAAAGCTCTATTCACACAAAAAGAAGGCGACAAGCAACCATTCATTTCAATGACGGCTTTGAGCGGCAGTGACTGTTGGCGATCAAATGTGGGTGCGTCTAGCAATACGACAAAGTTGAAAATCCTTCATACAAATGAAGAGCGACTTTGAAAGCGACAGCCAATAGGAACACCAATAGAGCTCATGTGATCCTCTCTCAGCTCCTGTACTAGGGTTGTTGCTAGAAGGGATCCAGCTGTGGTCGGAAGTCAATGAGAATTATTTGAATTATTTAATTAATTATCCATTAAGGGTGCTGTATGTAAGTTTTTGACTCTTGTAAAGCATAAAAATACCATAATATGTGTGCAGATATTTAAGAATCCCAAGTGAACATACTTGTTTAACTGAAAAACAATGCTGAAGTCAGATATTCTGCTTTGAAAATGGTTTTTCCGTGCCGGAACGCTGTCTTTGTTTAGGTAAATTTAACCTGCACAATGCCAGTTTAGCCAATTATATTTCACATTACGGGTTGCCTTGTTGGAAAAAACAGCGTATTTCATTCATTCATTTATTCATTCAGAAAGGCTCTGAAAGCATGCGTCCGTGACCGAAATGGACAGTATCAGACGTCGAAATGAGACAAATTCAGTTCCACATGAAGTTATTAATTAGCAAATGATATAAATATTACGAACGTAAACATTAGGTGAGCAGATTACATTGTTACCGCGTGTCCTAAAGACACACTTTGTGACGAGATACTCAGTGATGAGCAGTTTGGCTGTGTGCACCAGACGAAACACGACAGAAATTTAAATACAGCCTTTCAGAAGCACAGAATATGAACTCATTTATGAGATGGTAAGGTTTACAATCTATTTAAACTCACATTGTTAGCATTTAGCACTGAATAAAGAACAAGAGGTTTACCTGATCACTGTTGTAGGTTTCACATGTTCAGCTGTGAGAAATAGAAGCTGTTTCTAATATATTTAAAACTCCTTTTAATATGGAAAATATTCCCTCTGTCGCGAGTCGTTGCTTTTATTTAGAACATAGTGTAAATCACTCGCTCCTGAACTCAATCTGGCATCCCAGGCTTGCGTTTATTTTGATCCAGGAGTGCAATACCTAGTTCAACCACTGGGTGTCAAACTTACTTACTGCACCTTTAAATTCTATTTTATTAACGTCTACTCTCACCCTGACCCTAAACCCAACCACCACAGTAATTTAAAAACAGTTATTATACAGAGTATTAATCTCATGGTGAGTATTTTCTCACTATGATGTTGCTTAGGTGATGTTGATGAATGATATTCACTGACAGCGAATCAATATTCTTGCCATTAAAAACAAACATGGTGGAGGGAAGACACTAAATATACAGTTGTAGTCAGTAATATTAGCCTCCTTGAATTATTAGCCCCCTGTTTCTTTTTTCCCCAATTTCTGTTTAACAAAGAGGTTTTTTCAACACATTTCTAAACATAATAGTTTTAATAACTCATTTCTAATATCTGATTTATTTTATCTTTGCCATGATGACAGTAAATAATATTTGACTAGATATTTTTCAAGACACTTCTATACAGCTTACAATGACATTTAAAGGTTTAACTAGGTTAATTAGGTTAACTAGGCAGGTTAGGGTAATTAGGCAAGTTATTGTATAATGATGGTCTGTTCTGTAGTTTATCGGAAAAAAAAATCTAGCTTAAAGGGGCTAATATCTTTGACCTTAAAATGCTGTTTGAAAAATGTAAAACTGCTTTTATTCTAGCTGAAATAAAACTAATATGACTTTCTCCAGAAGAAAAAATATTATCAGACATACTGTGAAAATTTCCTTGCTCTGTTAAACATCATTTGGGAAATATTAACAAAAGAAAAAAACTCAAAGGGGGGCTAATAATTCTGACTTAAATAAATGGATTTAGTACATAAAATGCTTAATTACAAAGATAAAAAAGTGTGCTCTTTTTATCTGCTGCAAACGCTGGTCTGTGTAGGCGGAGAATAAAACGGCTGGTGCAGGAGCTGAGAGAGGATCACGTGAGCTATACTGATTCTTGTATTGGCTGTCGCTCATGAAAGTCAGTCTTTATTTGTACAAAGAAAAGGATTCTCAACTTCACGTCGAATTGCAGGACACTCTAATATTCGTTGTCACTCCTATAGCCAGAGGTCGCCAGAAGTCACTAGCTCTATGCTGAAATGAATAGTCAGTTTTAGATTTGGGCTTAATTCTCTGTGCTGTGTGGAGCTACACAGATCTGAGACACAGTACTGCAATTTTCACCTCTGTAATTAAGTATTTTAATGTAATGAAATCCCATTTAGTGTTTTGCCACCAAATTGTTTACTTTTAGTGGCAAGAAAACTCATTCGCTGTCATTGAATATCATCATAAACATTACTTAAACAACATACAAGGTTTACTGCGGTTTAGAAAAGTTAATTTTCTAAAAAATTTTTTACCAAAATTCTCCACAGAAATAGCAAAAAACATCCACAGATTCCATCTGGCCCTAATGATGACCAAAATGGCCTTAAACAGCCAGCTGGCACAATATGTCAACATGACGTCTGATTGACGTTGTATCCTAATGTCATGGGGACGCTGCATTTTGTTCAGAAATAAAAATCAGGTTGGTGTCAGAACCCAACATCAAGCCGATGTCAATGTCCAACGTCCAACCTAAAACCAACCAAATATCAACATCTAATGATGTTACAGCTTGACGTTGTGTGGACATTACTACTATGATGATTTTGGCTGCCATACCTGATGAATAAATGTCAGTATTTGACAGTATTTTCAATATGACGTTGGTTTAAGATGTTGGCTCGACGTTGGATTTTGGTTAGTTTCCAACACAACCTAAAATCAACCAAATATCAATGTCGTTATTGGACATCAAAGTAAGATCGTCCTTAGACGCTGGCTAGACATAGAATTTTGGTCACCTGACATCACAACCTAAATCTGCAAACACATCAGCTTTTAACAGCGTAATACTCACTACTCACTACTCTTGAGTACTTTTAAAAGGTCTACTTTTGACTTATACTTTAGGTAATAGTCACAAGATACTTTTACTCTACTTGCACTACATTTTTAGGCAAGTAATGGTCTAAAACGTTTTACAAAAGTTGATTTTCATCATAGGAGCCCTTTAAGATCTTGATACCTTTAAAAAAGTTTTCTGAGGGGCCATTTACAGGATGATATTTTCAGCCAAAAACAGGACACTTTTTATGCATTTTGCCTATTTATTTACATGGCAAAAGTGTTTTTGAAACTGATATTGCATAAACCTGAAAACGTGTAAAGTGAAAGTGTAAGGCCCAATCCCAACTCTACCCCTTAGCCCTTCCCCTTACTCCTACCCCTCATTTTGCGCGTTCACATCAAGGGATAGTGGTGTCCCAATTCTCTTTAGCTTGAAGGCGTAGGGCTAAGGGCAAGTGGTATACACCCCTTTGAACGAAGATTTTTCAGGAGCACACTTGGAACCAAGGGGTAAGAAAATTTCCCAGAATACACCTGCCACAACGGCAGTATTGCTGAACCCGGAAGTAAGGAGATCCACAAATTAGTATTTTTTTGTCATTATTACGAAATTTTACGACAAACAAACATATGTTTTAATATATTCATAACTGCGTTCGTGTTTTATCGTCATGCTTTAAAAAAAAACTCGAAAAAAACCCCGCTAAATTTCGCGATCTACAATCCCTAATAATAACTCCTGTACAGCAGTCCCACAACATTCTGACACTCAAATACCCTGTCAGAAAAGTCTAGTGGCTGAACATGAGCTTTTTACAGTGTCTGCTATAATGTTAATGTTGTTTTCGTGTGTTTACATAGATGAATATGGCCACTGTGTAAATACACAGTACAGTTACGATCTTATTGCCACATTAGATCGTTATGATAAAATAATGTATTCCTTCAGTGATTTACTGAAGACAAATACCAAAAAATAACACAACTGGAATAACTACAGCAGTTACGATCGTCTGATCTCATATGAAGCAAGAGATCGTGATGACATGATGACGTGTGCAGGTGTTGAAGTGCTGTCCCAATTCTCAGGGGGAAGTTTTGAAGCCCTTCCCCTTCACCCTCGGTTGTAAGTTCCAAGGGGAAGGGGTACAAAAATAGAATTGGGTTCGGGCCTAAGTCTTTGAAAGCACTGCCACTATTTGTCCATGTAAACACTTGAAAAACGAGAGACTATGAAAGTGATGACATCATGTGTGTGCATAATAGGTGTTTAGAGAGCTGTAGATTAAAGGCAAGCACAAACAAACACACAGCAATGGTGGAGAACATGGTAGTGTTGTTGTTGCACAAGTGTTTGCCAACAATCCATCAGCAAAGATTGGATTTACTTCACATTACAACCTAAAGCTAAGACACTTCTTACACACACTGCAAATTCTACATTCACATCAACGCTACATACTGTTTACTAACAAGATGACAGCGCCAAATACTGGCCTGATATTTGTAATACAGTGTTTGTGCTGATGTCTAAATGCAGACCTAATTAAAACACAAGCGGAAAACTTAAGCATTTTACAACACAACTGATGTTTGTGTTCATGCGTTTACCTTTATCTGTTGGTTGTGTGTTGGCACTGCTAATGTGGAACTGGTAAAGTGATACTATGTCATCGTCTGAAACGGGATTTACACAACCACGCTCGGCGTTCAGAACATCCACCAGCACAGAAAACTCTGGAAGACAGATCGAGAAGGAGAAAGACAGAGGTTAAACCTTTAGGAGGCTCTATCAGTGTGTTGAACTTCAAATGAACCTGACAATGAGTTATGAGGCAGATTCGCTATGTTTAGATAGAAAACAGTCGCACACAAGTTGGGAAATGGGATTTAAATCAAACTCTGACAAAGAACACCCTAAAACACTTAGTTTGAGGCCTCTGTTGCATATATGTATGTTTGTCTTGATTGAAATCATGTTAGATAAACAACATGTTCCTCTCGAGATGCTGGATGAAGATTAAGAGAGCGGGACTGAAGTGAGTGTTAATGTTTGTGTAAGTTTGACCGTCAACTACTGCAATGCCTCAGGGATGGCATGAGAATACAATGGGTTAATGGGGTCAGACCTCTTGGGCTTTTTAAACATGTATTTTTCAACTACCTGAAGAAAGCACAAATGTGTGTACAAAAGAAGGGTTTTGCAATGAAAGGTTTCTGTTGAACAGAAGATACCTGAGGAGCTGACGTGGGCTGGGATTGGTACGTCTGGACTAAGGCCAAGGAAGTTGCACCGATATGCTTCCTCATAGTGAGGACTGTACTGAACTGCTCGCACACAGCCAACTGGAAGCAAAGCCTGGGAAATGGTTGCAAATAAGGATCAGAAGAGATTTAGCAAGATTTTCAGCTTCTACTTTAGTAATAATTTCCAGCTGAAAGTTTGGACACAGCTACTTTTACTTTATTATTGATATTTTTCTCATTTTGGAATAAAAGTATCATATCATAATCATCATCATATCATATCATAACAGGTATAATACATTTCTTATTACTAAATAATTCAATTATTGTATGAGCAAAAAAAAAAAAGACTTGCAGAAAACATCCACTAAAATGTATTTCAGCGTAGCAATAGTTATCAAAAAGACTTTTAAGGCATATTTAGAACAGGAATCTTTTAATAACACACAGTATGACATTTATGTAATCATATGAGACATTTAATGATCACAGTGCAGCCCTGAAATTCTCATTCATTTTCATTTTAAGTCTTAATACTTTTCCACAGTCTATCAAACCACTAGGCTTTACTCATTATTTTAAGCTGTTTTTAAATAATGAATGAAAAGACAATAACATTGTATAAGAAAATTTCTCCCATATTTTAGTATTGCATTTTCATCAACATTACTTCCATTAAATAGACACTTTACTTATAATTAATGTGCTTTTTATGTATTTAAATTATATTTAAATCCTATCTGATCTAATTTATTAATTAAAACATCTATTATATTATATTATGCATCATTTTTTTTAATTATTTAGTTTTTTTATTACTTTTTGATATAAAGGTTAAAACCTTTTTATTTTTTTTTATAAAAATCCTAAATGTTTTAATAAAATGTTTAAATCTGTAAACAAAGTATATATATATATATATACAATCCTACGATCCTACAATCAAATAATGTTTGCTGTTCATTCAAACTACTTATTTAAAGAGCCCCTATTATGGGTTTTTGAAAATCACCTTCCATGCAGTGTGCAACACAGGGTGCAGATTTAACTGAGGGTTAAATCTGAATGTACACCTTGTTTAAAAACATAGTTTTTTTTTTAATAAAAGATTCGACTCAGAGTCATTTAAATGACTCATGATTCGTCTGGATTTTTTGCCTGTTCATATCAACATCGTCATAAAACAATATCAAATATGAACTGCCAGATCCGATAAAACGTGAACGTGACTTTCCCTTCAGTCACTAGCAGAGCGCGATAAACAACATTACTATCACTGAGAGAATGCCAGACATGCGGCTGTGGGAATAAAGAATCAAAGTTCATTTTCACAACAACACCACAGTAAAGCCAACCGTGTGATGTGTTTGTTTCTGTCCTTTTTCCAATTATTGATACAATAACCTACCCTGCAGTTCGCGATTCGTCTGTCGTTTGTTATTAAAGGAAGGATCAGCAAAGACTACTACAGTATGCGACTTTGTCAGTAACTGTCAGTAACAATTTGTATGGACCAGTGTCCTCTTCCCCCAGACCCTGTAAGTGTTTCTCCTTCCTACACAACGTGAAGTGTAATTAAAATGGTTAAAATTGCCTCGTTTTCTGTAGTTTGCAAAATATATATTTAAGTGTGTTGTAACTTGTAATTGCTCAGATCAGTGCTTGTACTGTATCTCTCAGGGTAAATCTGTATGGGCTATTTCACATATCGGGTCCAGTTGAAAACATGATGCGTGCTTATTTCTTTACCTTTAAATGCATTTTGTGCTGCCGATCTCCTGCTGTTTGTTGTAATGGCCACCATCAGCTGTTCCTCAAACGTGCGGAGAGGTCAATTTTCAAAATAGTTCAACTTTTGCCACTATTTGGGTTATTACTGAATGTGTGTCGTTGTTATTACTTGGGGTTGCGGTTAAGAATAGAGGAATATGCAGGTGTTTAACTGCATTGCTTTATTGCATTCCTGCATTGGGCTCTCACATATACTCTGTGCTCTGACTGCTACTTGGCCGTTTCTCTTCATCTCGCGCTGAGCACAATCGACCAATCACAACAGACAGGGTCATCGGACCAATCAGCACAGTTTAGCCTCACGCAAAGGAGGGGTTTGGGAACAAATGAATCGCTGAGCAAATCATATAGGAGTTTTTGGGATAATTAGGTAAAAATAAATGCATATTATAATAGACATATTTGGAGACCCCCAAAGCCAAAATAAGTCCTTTAATAATGTATAATAGGGGCTCTTTAAAAGGAGCAGAAACAACACAATTTAATGTAATTCAACTTAATTGTTTTATGTTCAATCCACTAAACTAATAAGTTAACTTAATTCCTTCATGTTGTCCTAACACAAATCGATTGTGTGGATCCCAGCATTTATTACAGTGTAAGAAGCTAATTCAGTGATGTGTGAAGGAAATCTTCTATGCATAAGTGTTCAGCTGACCTTCAGCACATTGAAAGCTGACTGGATAAGACCAGGGTCTGCACCTCTCCATATGACCTGGTTTCCCATGAGCACATGCCATGTCAACTGCCGGAAATCTGCAGTACCCAAGACCTGCCAGTTGATCAAATATTGCATGGTCAAATTTACAATATCTACTTGGTAAACACAACGTGCTGTACACTTTTCCTCACCTGTCTTAAATGTCTTAGTGATTTGAATTTCGGCCCAATGAGGTCCTCTTGTCTTCCATCATCAAACTGAAAGTCTTTAGCCTGAACACTCTCCGATTGGCTGGACTGTGAGTTAGATCCGCCCCCTTCAGCACCATCCCAGCTACTCATCTCCTCCTCCTGCTCTGTTGAAGAATTATACAAAGTGTGAATTTTCTTTTTGCTAAACATAGTCCAAAACTTAACAATATTCTTATGTCTTACATCAGGGGTTCTCAAACTTTTCAGCAACCCCAAAATTACAATGCCAGTGACTTGCGACCCCCAATATCCTCTAAAGGAGTTATAAACATAGAAACCTTGCATGCAACGGCACACACACACACACCAATAGGCCGAAGTTTATTCTTTATTTCATTTTGGAGAACACTACTCAGAGATCGTAGCCTGTATTTTTTTCTATGTACGTTAGTGCTGTAAAGATGTCAGAAAGTTTAAGCTTGTGCCATAAAAAAAAACATTGGAAAAAAATAATCATGCTTTTTATTTGCATGCTATTTTATTTCAATGTAACTATTAACTACTGTTTTTATTTTCTGTAGGTTATGGATAAAATGTGGTAATTATAATAGTTTAATAAAATGCATTAGATATTTGGAAATCATCAAGAGACCCCCCTTCATTGACCCCGCACTTTGGGAACCACTGTCTTACATGATGTTGAACTGCTTATTCTCTAAAAGTGTGATTTTTGTTCTTATCATGGTCAAACTAAAAATATTTTATTGTCTAAATACCAGATTTGGAGTGTGTGACTTAAAAAGTTTTGGTGCTGTGTCTTTTGTACTTGTTCTAAAGCCAGGTTTATTGCACAAGCTTCAGCTGTGGAGATTGAATGTTCTCCAGGGATCTGATTCCCAAAATAACAATAATAATAATAATAATAATAATAATAATAATAATAATAATAATCTTGTTTTAAAACTACTTCTGTAGACTCCTTTGTCTGTCTTGATCCATCTGTAAATAGGTGTTTATTTTGAGGAAGACTAACTTTTTATATTTTTGAACTCCTGTTTGTACTCATTTGGGATTTGGGTGAGTTAAGTACTTCTGTTTGGCTAGGTTCCAAAAGACCCTTAATTTGTGTTGCTCCAGGGAGAAAAAGTGCTTAAAGAAAAAAAAAACTGAAAGAAAGAAGAAAAATAGGCAGCTTTACAACTCCTGTAGAGTTAACAACCATTTTTGAAATCATTCAGCCGATTTCCCCGTCTGGCAGGAGCACTTTTAACTTAGCTTAGCATAGATCACTAAATCAGACTAGACCATTAGCATCACACACAAAAATGAACCTAAGAGTTTAAATAATTGTCCTATTTAAAGCAATTGCTTCACACTGTGCAAGCAGGTGATCACATTGGAAGTTGCCTAGCTGGGGACTATAATCAGGTAGTGCATAATATAATTGCGCCTGCTGTAGACATGGTACAGCAGCAACATTCCTTGATTATTATCCTGGAATAACAGTATATTTCATAGCCTATTTAATCTGCCTGGAAAACAGCAACAGTCAAGCTTTAAATTGGAAAATAACTGAAAAACGTTGGTACATTTTGAGTGAGATGCTAATAGTTGATTCAGATTCAATTATGTATGCTAAGCTAAGCTAAAAGTTCTCCTGCAAGACCCAGATATTGGCCGAATGGATGTAAATGTGGCAAAACGCAACAGTTTAACTCTAGGGAAATTGTAAATTAAGTTGTAAAAAATAGCATAGTGTTCTGCTTCTGAAAATCTGTCCATATTAATACTCATGTTCTCCAGATATGACTTGACGTAGTTGGCACTGGCTTCGTACAAATTTAAATACTCAGAGCGGAGGACCGAAAGATGGGCTGGGTTGCATATTGGAGTGTTATTGACGGTTGCTTTGCTTCAATATATTAACTTTGGATTGGAGATATCCTGAATGCTTCAATTAAAGTCATATATATATAGAAACAAACCAACCAATAAAAACCCATAAATAAACCAACCCCACCTTCCGTCCCCCCCCCCGAAGAATTAAAATTGGTACGAAG
>CAIGQZ010033112.1:3643170-3665086 GCA_903798205.1 Danio tinwini
ATATATATATTTTTTTTTTAATTTTATTAATTTATTTATTTATTTATTTTTATTTATTATTATTATTTTTTTATAAATTTTTTTATATTTTTAATAGGAAGCTATACAATATTATATTTGTGCATATACATTGAATTAGTCAGTACTGAAACCAAATATGTAGCTTACTAAATAACTTACTATAACGGTCCAAAACTTGTACACCCAAATTTATGTTATAGCATATTAAAACAATTAAATAGAAATTTTAAAAAGAGGAAAAATCAAGACAAAAAAAATTATTTGTTAACATTTTGTAGGTTGTCATTTTTATTTGCAATATTTTGCTTGAATTTAATTGTATTATTTTTCAATTTCTAATGTTTGGTGACAAAAATATTATTTTAATAAATATATGTGTTTAATAAATTTGTTTTGTTTAAGTGCATCTAATACATTGCCTATAATCACTGAGAAATGGATAAAAATATTAATTTTCAAAATGGTGTGTACTCAATTATGCTGAGCACTGTATATATATTTATTCATTCATTCATTTTCTTTTCAGCTCAGTCCCTTTATTAATCTGGGGTCACCACAGCGGAATGAACCGCCAACTTATCTAGCATATGTTTTACGCTGCGGATACTCTTCCAGCCGTATATATATAGCCTCATTTAATTATATTGTTTGCAATTATCTGATTTATAAAACGGTTGATCTACTGTTTGAGTGAAGCCAGATCATTATTTCAACAAAGTATTATAATAGCCATTTTAAATGTTAATGCTGTATGACTAATTATGTCATACCTTTATCATTGGTCATTTGCTGGACTATTATTTCAGATTTATTACTTTCCAGAGGCAGTCCAGGCTTTGAATATTCATGGAGGGTGTTATTAGCAATTAAAATGCTAAGCTTTTGTTTATGTGTAGCAAAGTTCAGTGTAATCAAAGGTTAATTTGTTATTTTAATAAAGCAGTAAATTATACACTGATATTAAATTATTAAACTGATATGCAGGCGTTAAATTCTGAATTTAGATATTATTAAAAGTATAATGTAAAATATTGTAAAGACATGACCACACTTTCAAATATCCACATGTCATCATCATGCTCATGTCAACATGTACAAATTATAGATTTATGCTTTAGGTGTTCATAAATGTCATAGAGCTAAGCCAGAGAGGAATGCTTTCTCGTAGTGTCATGAAATGGCTATTCCAAAAATATTTCTAAAATCTACTTATTAGTTATCATCAAGCTTAAAATGGCTTATTTTGGATGACAGCTCCTCTTGATGACATCATTGGTAATCCTGGAAACCATTTTTTATTTTTTTTTTATTTTGCACAAATCTGTTGTGTGTATAGCAAATCTAGAGAATGGACTCTTTTATCATCCAGTACAGAAACGAAAGGGAAAAATGGAAGGTGTTTTGTTCTGCAAATCTTTTCTCCCTTGCTCCATTTCCAAACTGGCATTATGTCTCTTGCGTTATGCAATGCAAACTATTCTTATAACAAGCTGACAGAATGCATCATGCTCGGATGCGCTGTAGTGTTCCAGTCTCGAGTCACGGTCTGCACGTTTATAACACTGTTTCACATTATTGTGGCTTTTATTTCCATTTGCATTTGAGAACGGGCTTTGTTGTGATATTTCTGCACCAAGCAAATCACCACAATTCACCAGTGTAATGCCTTGACCCACTGCATGCTGGTGGTTCACACTAACAGTAAATGAATAGCCTGCAGACATCATTATGAGCTAAACACATCAGACACTATTGTAAGGGGTATTCGTGATGGAGCCTGCAGTTTCTTGTTCGTTTAGTGATGTGAGATGTTAACTGTTTAGATTTAGTCAGATGACATGGCCAGATCTGAGAAATGAAAATTGCTAATTGTTTTTGGAAGATGTTTTAACATCTTATGGCTGTGGTGTGATGTTACCTGTTTGTCCAAACAATGCTGCAGGTGTGGGGTGCAAAAGGAAGAGATACTGAGTGATTAGTAGACCTGATTTGAGACCTGACTTTTTAATGTTTTTTATTATTATTGATATTAAACATTATTAATTTCAATATTTGTGTGGCAGAACAGTATATGACCAAAATAAAAATAAAAAAATGTTTATAATTTACATGTCATCAACGGGATTCAAACTCGTATAGTCAAAAGGTTTAGCACGAGTATCAATTGACCTATCTAACTGAGCTGTTCAGGACTATCAGAGTCAGTTTTGATATCTTTATCAGTCAACATATGTTTAGCTTTGGTTGTGGACTCGTGTTAACTAGTTTCCATGGACTCGCGTTAACATGTTTCCACAAACTCATGTTGTTGTTTTTTTTTTTTCAGAATAGCTCTGAATGACAAACCAATGCTTTATCGTAATTGGTCAGATCTTGGAAATGAAACTTGCGATTCGTTTTTGGAAAGTGTTGAAACATCTTATGGCTATGGTGTGATGTTTCCTGTTTGTCCAAACAATGCTGGATCAGTGTTGGTGCAAAAGGAACGAAACTAGGTGATTGTTAGACCTGATTTGAGACTTGACTTTAATGTTTTTTTATTATTATCATTTATAGATTTAATTAAGTTATTGTATACAGTTGAAGTCAAAACTATTAGCTCTCCTCTGAGTTTTTTTTTCAATCATTATTTAAACCTAATAGTTTTAATAACTATTTTCTAATAACTAATTTCTTTGGTTTTCGCCATGATGAGAGTACATAATATTTTACGAGGTTTTTATGCTAGATACTAACATTCAGCTTAAAGTTATATTTAAAGACTTAACTAGGTTAATTAGTTTAAGTGGGCAAGTTAGGTTAATTAAGCAAGTCGTTGGATAACAATGGTTTATTCTGTGACCAATCAAAAAATCTAAACGAGGTTAATAATATTGACCTTAAAATGATTATATTTTTTTAGGTTTTTTTTCACCTTTATTATGACAAAACAGTAGAGGTTGCAGACAGGAATGTTTTGGGAGCATAGAGAGGGCAAATGTCAGCAAAGAACCTCGAGCCAGGAATCGAACTCTGGTCACCGTGAGCACCATGGTGCTATGTCGGCGCCATTAACCACTAGGCTACTGGTGCTGACATATCATATTGAACTTAAAATTCTTTTTTCAATGTAGATGATATTAAGAAGAAAAAAATAGCAAATACTGTGAGAATTCTTGCTCTGTTAAACATCACTTAGGAAATATTTGAACTATTTTCAACTTTTTTTAACACAAAATGTACGCTTATAAAATATTTTGTGGCCTGTTCAAACTACTTATTTAAAATGAGCTGAAACAAAACAATTCTTCAGTTTTTTCGGACAACTTAATTGCTTTATTTTCAATCCACTTTCTATCCATAATCCAAATATGTTACGTTAATAAATTTTTATGTTGGGACAACATGAATGAATTGTGTGGAATCCTGCATTTTTTTTACAGTGTAACTGTATCAGATATTTGTAGCCAATGGTTAGTATTAGTTCATAGTTTACAAAAGTAAAGTGTTAATATCCATAATGAAATATATATGTCAAAATGTATAAATCCTAGTAATAATTTCACTAGTAAAAACTATTGACAATGTGCCACTGAATTATTAGAAGTAATGCACATCTGAGGTGATAATATGGCTGTGCAGAAAGCGGATGAAGAGTCAGTTCTTCTGTTTATATTATCATGTTTACCAAATGTGCTAATGACGTCATTTAGGTGATTTATTTCAAGACACTTGAGTCATTAGTTTCTCATCCCAAGCTTCCATTGCTAATTTCAAAACATAATTTTAGAGTGAGTATCATTCCTGAGCCTTTGATAGCAGATAAAAATAGAGAGAAATTAAACACTTGTGAATTATCTAAGTCTAAGCAGCATCTCTACTAATACCTAAGCTATAACTTTACCTGCTTTGAAAACATTTTCTGTTTCATTGATAAAGTGACAGGGCAGTGCTGGCAACACATTTCTGTATTTTTGTGTTTACATGGGTGTCTGTTTGAGTCTATATGGGATAGAGAGCTGGGAAAAAGAACACACCCTTTCCTTAGATAACACTACATTTTGTGGGACGCAAAACAAGGGCCTGCTTTGTTATTTCCCATTATAATAATATATATTGGTCTTGTGTGTTTTGGTTGTTTTGTCGGCTGTATGGACCTTTTTTAATAAGTGAAATCATTTGAAACAGCGATATAGAACTGTAATGGTCAAGACTTTGCTGGAACTTCTGTAATCATGTTTTTCTTGCATACATTACAATGTTCATCAGACAATTAGTGTCTGCATTCAACAGATCCATACTATTTACCTATTCTTTCACATAAAAGTGAGTGGAACCAATGGAACCTTAAATTTATATAAAGAATTTTCTTTTAAAACCTCCAAACTTCATAATTTCCTGTGCCTGAATGTTTTAAACTCACTTGAAATGTGCACATAGTCACAAAACACATACAAATGATAAACTTTCACTCTAATAAACTTTGCAGTGACTCTACAAAATCTTTACTAAAATGCTTTACTTTTCTGTCTTGTTCAATAATATGCAGTTATAAAATCAAGCAGCATTTTCTAGACAGGTAAAAATGTATTTTTGTTTTCAGTCACTTTTTCTATAATCTGCTAAATTATCTGCTAGTGATGTAGGTATAATAATCTTGTTTTTCGGTTTGAAATATAATTATTTTACCTATCCTCATTGGCAGGTAATGAAAGGGAAAGGAAAAGGAAAGTGTCTCTGAATTGTAAAAAATTGTTTACTCATTAAGAAAATGCTTCTTGAATTAAGAATTTTTACATATTTGAATTAGAAACACGACAAAAGCCTAAATATTGCAGTGTTCAAGGTCCTGGTCAGCTATTAATATATTTATTTATTTATTTATTTATTTATTTATTTATTTATTTATTTATTTATTTATTTATTTATCTATTTATTTATTTATTTATTATTATTATTATTATTATTATTATTATTTATTTATTTACCAATAACATGTTAAAGGCTTCCTGTCGAGAGCTCTGATGTAGTTGATTGTATGTTTAATCCAAACTATTTGCACTTAACACAATCATGTTTGATTGCACTATTTGTGCAAAAAAATACATATCCATGGTTTTCACTAAGTCATCTTCCTTCAGCTTAGTCCCTGATTTATCAGGGGTCCCCACAGTGGAATGAACCACCAAATACTCAGACATATGTGGCAGAAGCCCTTAAAGCCACAACCCAGCACGTACACTAACTCTTGAACGCCCAGTGCTGGTGTGTTGTCTCATTCACACACGAACTCATACACTACAACCAATTTAGTGTATCCAGTTCACCTATACCACATGTCTTTAGACTGTGGGGGAAACCGATGCTCTGTCGATTTCTCCTACCTTGTCAGATTGTCCCACCTCCCATTCAAAAAGTAGGTAGCACATTTTGATGACGCAATATGCTACCAATTAGATTTTTCTACCAGTATAAATTTTAATGTGAAGTAGTGTGATATTAAGCTGTAATATTGCCCTAACCTACCTAATCCCTAACCTCAACTTCAGAACCATTCAAATACAGTGTTGGGTAGCATAATCTGATGGGTAGGATAAAATGTCAAGACACCGGAGCACCCGGAGGACACGGGGAGAACATGCAAACTCCACACAGAAGTGCCACCTGGGCTAGTCGGGACTCAAACCAGCAACTTTCTGGTTATATTAGGCTTTTTAGTATATTAGGCAACAGTGCTAATCTGTCGCCCACCAATGATTCTATGCAGACAATAGCAACAGTCAGAGTGTCACGTTTGTGGATCTTTCTGTTTTTCTTGCATGTGTGTGTGTGAGTGTGTATTTGTTTGTGTGGTTGGGAAGTGGGTGTGTCTTGTTTGGGTTCTTCTTCGCGTGGTGTGTGTGTGTGTGTATGTGTGTTTACATTCATCAGCTGGGTGGTCACGTGTTTTGTCACTACTCAAGGCACAGGTGTTTGTTATCAGTCACAGGTGCTGCGCGTTCCGCGCGCTATATATGTTCAGTGTTTTGTAGTTAGCAATATTAGTCCATTGTTTGTTCACTCCTGTGTCTGCTTCTGTTAGACTCTCTCGCTCGCGGTGGTGGAGGCTCTCCGACTTAGCCTGTTTCATGTGGACCTTATGCACTTCTCCGTTTCTTTGATGTTGTTACTTCTGCCTGCTCTAATGACAACATTATCTGTAAGAGACTGGGAGACTCGGATGAACTTTATTTCTGTCACAAAGATATACACAGGAGACCCAAATGCAAGTGAAAAAAACAAGATGATTTATTAAGAGTCACAACTGGTTTGATCTCACCAGATATAGTGTTGAGCAAGGGTGCTCACACCGGGAATGCAAACGCTCCCCAAAGAATAAAGTTCATCCGAGAAATAGTGCCAGATAGAAGTCTATCACTGATATCTCACCGGATATCGAGGGAAGGGGAAGGTTAGCGCTAGGTAGCAACTCTCCAGGATATTGACACGCTTACCAGCGGTAAAGTTCATCAGAGTAGCGGATTGGGATGAAGTCTCTCACAGATGATGTTGTCATCAGAGCAGGCAGAAGTAACAACATCAAAGAAACGGAGACATGCATAAGGTCCACATGAAACAGGCTAAGTCGGAGAGCCTCCACCACCGCGAGCGAGAGAGTCTAACAGAAGCAGACACAGAAGTAAACAAACAACGGACTGATAATGCTAACTACAAAACACTGAACATATATAGCACGCCGAAGGCGCAGCAGCTGTGACTGATAACAAACACCTGTGCGTTGAGTAGTGACAAACACCACCCAGCTGATAATTGTAAACACACATATACACACATGCGGTGAAGAACCCAAACAAGACACACCCACTTCCCACACACACACATGCAAGAAAAACAGAAAGAGCCACAAACGTGACACAGAGAGTATTGAGAAACCAGCATCAAAATAGATCTTTAGCTCTGCCCACACTCCCATTGAGCACCGCATATGACGTAATCATGTCTTCCTATGCTGTCAGTATAATTTAATTATATATATATTCATCATTTAAATGTTACTGTGTCAGTACTTCACAGGGTGGTAGTTCTTTCCCTCATTAAAGCCATTATGTATACAGTTCTGTACTTTTTTGTCAGATTTTTTATATTTCTTTGGTTTTAATCAAAGTTTGTACCTGTATGATTTTCCTATAGCTGGTTGCTTTGTTTCATGGCTCATAACTTTAACAAAAACTTGATTAAAATTCCTATTAATTCCTCGGAAATATACATAACCAGTGCCGTCACAGCAGGGGGCAGACCATCACAATAAAAAAAAAATGTTGACTCAACTTAAAATTTGAAGGCAATTTGCTTTATTGCTTTTTGGGTTAAAGGTTGAGTCTGTACAGCAAGTTGCCTTCAAATTTTTAATATCTTGTTAAATTGATAATAGTGCTGGAACATGTTGCATTTTATTATAATCATGTAAATCGGGTTATAAAGTTATTGTAGTGTACAGTATTCATCAAAGCATTTGATGATTGACACTTTGATTTATTCCAAAATTCAGAATTTGTATATAAAGAATCCAAAGAAGATCACAATTTTGGGATGTATAGGATCATGTGGTCATAGGTCATGGACTCGTCCCATTAGTCCCATCAATAGCACATAATGATAATTTCGCCAATGTAATACCCCAAGATGAGGTCATAATTATTTTGTAAAGCCTGATGAAGTAATGATACAAGGAGCCCTTGTGTGTTTTCAATGCCACAAAACCCCAAAAGCTTTTCTGAGCTGTATCAAGATCTAATGGATGCTTAGTGTCCCGAGGCTCTTCTCCTAACATTGATGATCTAATCACTTAATCTCTATTGTGTTCCCAGTGGACCTCAGTCCTGGTAATGAAAATGTTTGTGTGTGTGTTTCTACTTAACCTACTTTCAACCTATTTCTTGTTTCTCCTGTCATTTTCACGTGTTATTCCATGTTCCTCTTTGCTTCATTCTCCTCCTCCTTGCTTCTATTTTTCTCCAGGGATGAAATCACATTTCCTTTGCTTTTTATACATGTTATACGATTTATATTTATCTGAATGTGGATGTGGGATTAAAACCAAACATAACTGAACAACATTTGTCATTCCAACCCTTTTTTCCCCTTGTTTTTAATGCAGAAGTAAGCTGTTTACTGGAAATGTGTGACACTTCTGATTCATTAGCCACTAAAGAGAAATATCTAGAAAAAGAACAGTGCAGTAAACAATAAAACTGTTTGCTCTACAAACCAGAGTTAATCATTAAGTGCAATATTAAGTTAAGAAATACAGTTTGCGAAACAGGAAGTAGAACAGCTAAACTGGATGACACAGGAATCCAAAAACATTACATTTATAAATGCCAGTCTGCTCCTACATAAAAAATAAGGTGGAAGAAAAGATGTGGGGGTCCACAAACTGCAGTCATACAGAATATAATATAATATATTTATTGTGTGAAGTTAATTTATCACATTAAAGGCATAGTTCACTCCAAACTGAAAAATCTGTCATCATTTATTCAACCTTGACTTGTCCCGATCCTGTTTGAGTTTCTTTTTTCTGTTGGACACAAAATCATTTATATTGAAAAATGCTGGAAACCTGTAATCATTGACTTTCATAGTATTTGTTTTTATTATTATGGAAGTCAATGGACTCTATTTTTCAATGTTTGGAATGTCTGGAAGCACTTAAGAGTGTTTTAAAGTCTTGAAAAAAATTATTTGTTTTATTTCTACACAATTAATCCTTAAAATTTTTTAGAATATATATATATATAAAAAAAAACATGAGTAAAAAAGTAATCAAAAAAAAAAATAAAGCAAAAATTAATACCCTATTTTCCAAAGTATGTCACAACCTCTATTACGAAGTTACGACTCAACAACATCAGCCAAGCAAAATATAATTTGCCTATTTATATTTTTCACACATTGTTAGTTTCATTACCCAACTGCTACTGTTTTCTCTTTTTATGAAACTGATACTATACATATTACAGAAAATATGATAATGATAAAAAATAAGGGTAAATAAAAAGTCAAAGGTTGTTTTAATGTGAATTTCTGGGGCATACTTTACAATGAGGTTGTATTACTTAATGTATTTACTAACATGAGCAAACATTGAACATTGTATTCAATACAGTATTTATTAATCTGTTAAGCACCGGTCAGATCACACAATTTTATTATCAGTTCCGAAAGTCACTATGTCAGATTATGAGTTTTTTTTTTTTTTACTTTTTTTGTGCATTTCATGTTCTATTGTGTTTTGATGCTCTTGTTAGCGTTTGTGTTTGTTTGAGTCTGAGAAAAGCGCAATAAAAATAAAATGTATTATTATTATTATTATTATTATTATTATAAAATCTTGACTTGTCGTGGGTAACAAATGTGTCAGACTACACATTCCTTTACGATCAGTCATCCTGTGACGTCTACGGTAAGCGTTATTTCCCAAAGCAGTCACAAGTGTTGCTATATTGACATTTCATAGAGATCATTTTTTTTTCTTATTTCAATCTTAGTAAACACTAATGCTTGATGACAACTAATAACTAAATTATTTAAGGAAATTTGTTATGACATGGATAGGATCAAACTTCTAAACTTCTTAGAATTTCTTTTTAATATTAAGATATTTTCTTTGAAATCTTAATGCATATTTTCCTGCCAGGGTTGCTTATTAAACACTCCCTCACCTGAACTTGCTGCGAGTGAGACAAAGAAAATGAAAGCACATCAGCAGCATAATCTTTAAAATAATGATATATTTTAAAATGAGCAAATATATGGCCGAGGTTTGTAATACAACAATTACAGTAAAGCATTCATTAAATCTTTATTATTCACAGAGCGAAACAAATCATCACCCATATAGTTGAGTAGTGGACGTGCACGAACAAAAATATTAATCGTAAATTTTTTTTCTCGTTTTGTATAATTTTTATCCTAATTTTAATGTATTTTTTGTTGGTCATTTATCTATGAGCAAGAATAATGAATAACATTTGAGGTGAGGCACTTCAAAACAAGTCTGCTCTATGTGCCAAAACACAAATTGCCATGAGATTGTGTTGGTTTACAATCTCAAAGCCTAAATAAAATTAAAGTGAAATATTCACCGTTTCAGAGAAGCCTATATTAAACTGTTTTCACTATTAATGACAAATTTGAATAAGCAGGAAATGCTTTTGCAATGTATTCGCAGCACTGAACATGTTCCCAGATTACCTCTGAGGAGCAAACTCTGTTGGAAGGATGAGTGAACTCAGAAACACTTTGTGAGAATGGAGATGTCTGCATATTTGTGCCAGTCTGTCAGATAAAATTGCTTAAAACACCTTAATATTAAAAAAAGTAGTAGAGTTTGCATAACCAAAGATTGGACCAATGATATCCACCCGTGACCCACCCATAAGTAAATATGCAGCCTATTTTTTGATTACCTGATTTGTGGATTAAAAGTAGCACCCACTGAGATAACTGAGAAATTATGTGCTCCTATTGCACAGTGTCACCCACGTGACGGAACTTGTTGTGAAGAATGAGAAAAAAATTAAACATGCTAGACTTTCTGCAATGGTGTCGTCAGGCATTGCAGGCATGGTATCAGTTGTTGTGTCACATTACATGAAAAGAAACGATTGAATTTGTCGTTTACGAATCCCCACGACACCCTATGTTAAGGAAATCGTGCTGAAATCATGACAAATTTGTGTGATCTGATGGGGCTTCAATGTTAGTTAGTGAAAATAAAGTTGTGCATTGTTAGTTTGTTAACTCACAGTGCATTAACTAATGCTAACAAGCATGAATTTGGATTTCATTAATGTATTAGTAAATTCTGAACTATGATTAATAAATGCTGTGCAAATATTGTTCATTATTACTTCATGTTATTAAATACATTAACTAATGAAACTATATTGTAAAGTGTGACTTAAAAGGGTCATAAAAAAGTCTATATACAAACATTACAGCTGACTCAGTCCAATCTCTGAGGTTTATGTTTATAATCACTTTTTTTTTTTCAACCATTACAGATACGTGAGAAAGACAGAGGTGGATTACAGCAGCCATGGCGGCCATAGCAACAGTGCCCAACTACACCCCCTCTGTATGGGTACGGTTATGCCATGCCATCCCTCGCCTGAGCTTGAACATGCAGATGCGAGACAGTGTGTTCACTCCAGACAGCTGGGAGTACCAGCAGGTAACCCTCTCTCTCTCTGCTCTCTCCTTGTTTCTCACTTTCAGAAACAATTTTCACACCTGACAGCTGGTGGTGGGCACGCTCATCATTCAGAGCGACACACATTTATTTCTGGCTCGCTCTCTCTATTTTGTTCTCTCCTTTGTGTGCTCCCTCTGAGAGTTTGTCCAAATGATATCACATACGTGCCATATAGCGTGTGAACATCCAGAAACATTGTTTTTTTTCATGCTGTCAGAAATATTTACACATCGACTCACAGAACATACTCTGACTCACAGCACTCTAACGCGCTCTCAGAGAGATTAAACTGGAGTGTTAGAGTCAAAACCATTAAAAGCACTTTTCTGTCTGCAGTTTAAAAAGGCAAAATTGAGTTTGCATCTCACATTCTTTAATGTTCAGTGAGTAAAGAACTGTAGACTCAAAGTAGCAGAGACTAAAAGCACGATGGACTGATTTCAAAATGATAACTTTGTTATGATTGACATACATTTAATTTTATAAGTGTGTTTCCACATTTTTGCTAACATTTTGTATCATTTTGTATCATTTGTAACTTTGATGGAAAGTAGAGGTGCATTTAAAATCCTCTGTGAAGTTCTTTTCAAATCTTTTTTGAGCGCACGACAAGCCTTTAATTATGCCACCCTATGATCAGTTGCCAAGGTATAGGCCAGAGATACCCAAACTAGGGCCCGCAGGCCAAAGTTGGCCCATTCTAAGCTTTGATTTGGCCCACCTGTCCATTTGACAGGAGAGAGAGAATGATGGTTTCGAATATTTAAAAAATATTGGCACTTGGAATGTAAGGTAACCTTTTTTTGTTTGTTTTGTAATTTCTTTAGTTTTGTAAATTCATCAGATTTTTAGAAAGTGTGAATACTGTCACTCGACAGATATCAGGCAATGCACAAGACATCAGTGAGCAAATCAAGGCAAAGGCTTAGTGTATTCAGCATTGAACTCCAATGTATTAATGGCATTGCTTATGTTTTGCTGTAATTAATCAAACTTTTTTTTAAACATATTGCAATCCTTAATATAATTTAAAGCAATGTTTAAATATAAATTAGGGGATTACTCATGGAAACTTTAATGTACTTTTGACCCACAGCCCTTAGTTTAGTTTTGGCTTCACAAGAAAAAGGAGTTTCCTGAATCACAGGCAGACAGAAGCTGGGTTTCCATTCTAATATTTAGCTAATCTTTTTCATTCATTCATTCATTCATTCATTCATTCATTCATTCATTCATTCATTCTTCTTCGGCTTAGTCCCTTATTTATCAGGGGTCACCATAGTGGAATGAACCGCCAGCTATTCTGGCATATGTTTTATGCAGCGGATGCTCTTCCAGCCATAACCCAATACTGGGAAACACCACTTCACACTTTCATTCACACACACTCATTCACTACTACAACCAATTTGAGCACCCAGAGAAAAACCAAGCAAACAATGGGAGAACATGCAAACTCCACACAGAAATGCCAACTGGCCTAGCCGGGACTCGAACCAGCAACCTTTTTGCTGTGAGTTAACAGTGCTAACCACTATGCCACTGTTCCACTGAATCTTTTTCAAAGGGCACAAAAAAATCTGCAGTTATATGCATTTATATTAAGTTGTTATAGAGCAGCTGACTGTAGTATTGGTAACCTAGTAACAAACTGTAAACAATGCAAGCATATTGAAGACTTGTGGAATATGTGTAATTCCACTTCAGTTGCCAAGCTTCATCATTACAAACATTCATTTTTAATCTTAAGGCTAACAGTGTGCGTATTAATATAACTATTGTAAAGTTTGATTTCATGTGGACTTGAAAATTAAAAGGTATTTTAAAATTATTTACTCAATCAATTTGTTCAAAAGCACCCGATTATTCAGCATGCAGGAACAAAACACAACTGATATGTGTTGTTCTGAGACTTTGTCCCTTTTTCTTTGACAAAGCAAAAGTAGACAGAGTGACGCAATGCTGTCTAAAACTTCTTGTTTACTGAACCCCAGCTACTGTTGCTAGCATAGAAATGACTTGAGGTAAAAATATGAGAAGCTATCAGACTCTTTTGTCAAATGTTTGAATAATGTAGACATACACTGTGAAAAATATAAATATAAAACTTTACTGACTGAGCCAACTCTTCTGTGGCAACATCAGCATAAACTACTCTGGACCAGTGGTCTTCTCCTGGAAACCCATCGTGCTACAAATTTTATTTTCAACCTGCTTCAGCACACCTGCTTTCAGGATCATTTGATAAACGCCTGATTAACTGCTTGAGGTGTGTTTAATTAGGGTTGGAGCTGAACTCTTCTGCATAGTTGGTCCCAGGAGTAGGACTAAAGACCTCTGTTCAGCACCATACATCTACTGCACATCCTTAAAGAAAGCATCACGTTTGCATCACATAATATTAATCAAATTACCAATACAAATATAAATAATTCTAAGGTATAACCATTACTCTAGATAACCATTACTAGCAATTGCAAGCTTTAGACAAATCTTCATCAGTAATGTATGTAAATAGATTTTGTTCCAGTTTCTAAATTTAGATTTAAAGAGTAAACTATAAGTTTGTTGGACATAAACTGTAGTTCGGGTCTCCATAAAAAGTCCAAACACTGCATATTTTGTTGCTATCCAAACATCCCTAGCAACCGAACTGACTAACATTGGCTCGGTAGTGTCGGTTTGGGGCTTGGCTATATTTGATCTGATTAATGAAGTACAAACTTGCTAGTTAAGATCTGTGTTTTTTGGGCTGTTAATAAGCCAGTTGGACTTCATTTGTCAAGAACAACCAGCTAGATGTTTTGATCTTATTTTTCAATGCGGAAGTGCGCTCGTTTTCGTGATTGTTTTAGAACTTCCGATTCAATTGCCTATGGGAGAAATGACTAATAAACAGCAAAAAATGGTCAAACTACTCGTTCTACAAACAAGTGTTTGCATGACTATACGGACAAAGCAGAATGATATAATTAAAAAATATCAGTTTGTAACATCACGCAGCAAAACAAGCTGTTTTTAATGTCTAAAAATGAATGGAAGTGAATGACACCGCAAGTCTCGAGCCAAAATTATTTAAATGGCTGCGCCCGCTTGTATGCGGCAAATAAAGTGAATATCATCTCGCTTATTACACACCTACTTGCCACAAAGGTAATCAATCAAGCATGTAAGCAGTTAAGACAGAAAACCTCAATCTGCGGTGTGATAGTTTGCTAACTTTTTAATTATAAGAAAACAAAAGAATGGTAAAAAGAAAAAAAGAAAATAAAAATGGCTGGATGAAGCCTAAAGAACCTTTGTGTTTTATTATTTTGTCACAATATGACACCAAACAGTGAAGAATATGTGTGACAGATAAAATTCAATCAAATCATTCATTCATTCATTCATTTTTTTGGCTTAATCTCTTTATTCATCAGGGGTTGCCACAGAGGAATGAACCGCCAACTTATTCAATTCAATTCAATTCATCTTTATTTGTATAGCGCTTATACAATGTAGATTGTGTCAAAGCAGCTTCACATGGAAGTTTATAGTGAATTGAAAAGTGTCAGTTCAGTTTTCAGTGTTTAAGTTCAGTTTAGTTTAGTTTAGCTCAGTTCAGTGTGGTTTAATAATCACTACTGAGAGTCCAAACACTGAGGAGCACTTCCATCGATGCGCAGCTCTACAGATCCCGAACCATGCAAGCCAGTGGCGACAGGGGCGAGGAAAAAACTTCACCAATTGGCGAAAGTGAAGAATTTAAAAAACCTCGAGAGAAACCAGGCTCAGTTGGGCACGACCATTTCTCCTATGGCCAAACGTCTTGTGCAGAGCTGCAGTCTAGGCGCAGTAGCTGGACCTCCGCGAAGACACGTCTGTCCTTGGAGCATCAGAGGAATCAGTCTTATGCTCTCCATCATGACCACCACAGCAGCAGCTTAGGATACGGCCTGGTCCGGGAGCCTTGGAATTGTCTCGTCGCTGGTCTTGGATCGCATCAGTGGCACTGCATAGTCTGAGGGCCTCGAGATGAGTACCCCCATGTGGAAATACAGAATAAGGAGAATAATTAGCGTAGCTGCTGTTCATAGTGTATATAAACAAGAAGCAAAATCGTGTGTGGGGCACATCATGCGTCACACCGCTATGTAATGCACTAAGTGTATGCTTTGCTAAAAAGATAGGTCTTTAATCTACTTTTGAAGAGTGAGAGTGTGTCTGAGCCTCGGACATTATCAGGAAGGCTATTCCAGAGTTTAGGGGCCATAAATGAGAAGGCTCGACCTCCTTTACTCGATTTAGCTATTCTAGGTACTACAAGAAGCCCTGAGTTTTGAGATCTTAAAGAGCGGGTTGGATTGTAGCGAGACAAGAGGTTGGTTAGATAAACAGGAGCTAGGTTATTTAAGGCTTTATAGGTAAGAAGCAATATTTTAAATTCAATACGAAACTTAACAGGCAGCCAGTGTAAGGAGGATAAAATTGGGGTGATATGATCATATTTTCTAGACCTGGTAAGAACTCTGGCAGCTGCATTTTGTACTAGCTGAAGTTTGTTAATAGAGGATGCTGGGCAACCAGCAAACAGAGCATTACAGTAATCCAGCCTAGAAGTCATGAAAGCATGAACTAGCTTTTCTGCATCTGAGATGGATAGCATATTTCGCAATTTAGCAATATTTCTTAGATGAAAGAAGGCAGTTTTTGTGACATGGGATATATGATTTTTAAAGGTTAAATTGCTGTCTAATATGACACCCAGATCTTTTATAGTAGAGCTAACGCTAACTTTGTATCCCTCTAATTGCAGGTCGAGTTGTGAGAACTGCTGTGTACAGGATTTAGGCCCAATAAGTAATAATTCTGTTTTGTCTGAGTTTAAGAGAAGAAAATTGTTGGTCATCCAGTCTTTAACATCTTTAATACACTCAGTTAGCTTAGACAGTTTAGACATCTCATCAGGTTTAGTTGAAATATATAATTGAGTATCATCTGCATAGCAGTGAAAACTGATCCCATGTTTTCTAATAATGTCCCCCAGGGGAAGCATGTATATTGTAAACAGCAAAGGGCCTAAAACTGATCCTTGAGGGACCCCGTACTTTACCAGTCTTACTTGTGAAAGTTGTCCATTAATATTCACAAACTGGTAACGATCAGCTAAGTATGACCTAAACCATTGAAGAGCCTGTTCTTGGACACCTGTAGAATATAAGCGGTCTATGAGAATATTGTGATCAATGGTGTCAAAAGCGGCGCTAAGATCTAGTAGAACTAATAGTGAGATGCACCCTTGGTCAGCAGCTAAGAGTAAATCGTTGGTTATTTTCACTAATGCGGTTTCTGTGCTGTGGTGAGGCCTGAAACCTGACTGAAACACTTCAAAAATATTGTTCATCTGCAGAAAGGAGCATAATTGGGTAGAAATAACTTTTTCTAGTATTTTAGACATAAACGGAAGATTTGAAATAGGCCTATAATTAGCTAGGTTGCTGGGGTCCAGTTGTGGTTTCTTAATAATAGGTTTAATAACAGCTAGCTTGTAAGGATTTGGAACATGGCCTAAAGCTAAAGAAGAGTTGATAATGTTAAGGAGAGGTTCTCCTATAACAGGTAGCAATTCTTTTAGTAATTTTGTTGGAATTGGATCTAACATACATGTAGCTGGTTTGGAACTATTTATAACTTTATCTAGCTCTTCCTGTTCTATGATTTTGAAGCATTGTAGGTTATTATGATTCAGTGGAATGTTCACTGGATCTGGAGTATAAGGTGGTGCAGAAAGTTTAACATCTTCTATTTTCTGTCTAAAGTCTTCTATCTTATCACTGAAAAAATTCATGAAGTCATCACTACTAATATGCGGTGGGACATTTTGTTCCAAGGATGACTGATTATTTGTTAATTTAGCAATGGTGCTAAATAAAAATCTAGGATTGTTATGATTATTTTCAATCAGTTTGCGGAGGTGCTCAGCCCTGGCAGATTTAAGAGCCCTCCTATAGCTGGACATACTGTCTTTGTACGCAATTCTAAAAACCTCTAAGTTTGTTTTTTTCCATTTACGTTCCAGGGCACGGGTTGCTGTTTTGAGAGCGCGAGTAAGACTATTGTACCATGGTGTAGTTTTGTTCTCTCTAGCCTTTTTTAATTTAATGGGTGCCACCGTATTTAGTGTGCTAGTGAAGATGGCATCCATACTGCTGGTTACTACATCAAGGTCATTTACGTTTGCGGGTGTATTTCGAATTAAAGAAAGATCAGGTAAGTTACTTATGAATTCATCCTTAGTGGATGGAACGATAGTCCTACCAGGGCGGTATATTGGTGCAGATCTGATAATTTCAGGTGAACGCAGCTTATATAGCAAGAGGTAGTGGTCTGTAATATCATCACTTTGTGGTATAATGTCTACATCAAAGACCTCAATTCCGTAAGACAATATTAGATCTAATGTATGCTTTAAGCGATGGGTTGGACCAACCGCATTTTGTTTTATCCCAAGTGAATGTAGTAGATCCATAAAGGCGAGCCCTAGTGTATCATTGGAGTCATCTACATGGATGTTAAAGTCTCCTACAATTAGTATTTTATCAGTTTTAACTAGTAAGTCAGAAATAAAATCAGAAAACTCTTTTAGAAAATTGACATAGGGTCCTGGGGGTCTATATATGGTGATTATAGCAAGAGATATTGTAGGTTTTTGCATAATATCTGGTAGCATAACATTAAGAGCTAATACTTCAAAAGAGTTAAACATAAGTCTCTTTCTCTGACTAACATTAAGAATATCACTAAAGATTGATGCAACTCCACCACCACGACCAGTTTGACGAGCCTCATGCTTATATGAGAATCCTGGAGGAGTAGCTTCATTTAAGCTAATATAGTCATTTTGTTTCAGCCAGGTTTCAGTGAGACAGAGTGCATTAAGATTGTTATCTGTTATTATTTCATTTATGATAAGTGTTTTAGGTGCTAGTGACCTGATGTTTAGGAGACCAAGCCTTACGAAGTTTGTATTATCACTTTTTATTGGATTTTCAGCTTTTATTCTTAATAGATTTTTTCTAAAGCACACAGTACGTTTAATTGTTGATCTAATAACACGAGGAACAGACACAGTCTCTATTGGGTACGCTAGGCATGTATTACTATAATTTAAGTTGGACGAACAGGAGTCTATATGGGTAGAATGTGAATTTTGTGAATTTTTACTTACTAGTCAGACAGAACGAAGCATCTTAGAGATGTTGTCCGTCTGCATAAAAACTTATTTAGCATATGTTTTTATGCAGCAGATGCTCTTCTAGCCCAACACTGGGAAACACCCTTAACACAAATACACTACGACCAATTTAACTGTGAGGCGACCAATTTTGCTGTGAGGCGATCGTGCTACTCACTGCGCCACCATGACGCCAAACTGAAATCATTATTAATGTTAAATTATGTAAAATGCCTTTTAGGAAGTGGAAGTGAAATCACATGACACGAACCACATGCTTTTTCAATTAGTGCTTTGCAGATTGTTCTGCCTTTTTATAATGTAACTGAGTTGACAGACTGTTTACTATTGGTCAAGATCTAAGTACTAAGTACTTTCAATAGTTTCAGGGGCTGTTATCTGAGAATACTTTGGAAAGTCATGATTGACCAATTCCTCGAGTATTTATTCCTCAAGTGTTCCTGAGAGCTGTGTAATAACAGTAATTATAGCCTATAACTGTGCCTACTACATTTTTCAGTGACCTTGGTTGCAGTCTTTTGTCATCAACTTAACAAAAAAAGATGCCCAAAATCGTGTATTATACGTTTACCTCCCAACTTTGCACTTTGCATGTAATCATGTCATTTCAGCATTTTAAAAAGTCAGTTTGAATGACCTCTTAAATGCAGATTTTTTTTTTTTACTTTTAGTCATGGTTTAAGATTGTACTGTGTGAAACACATGCTTATGGATGCTCAGCAATTGGTAAATCTTTAAGCAAGATAACCGAAACAAGTTCCAGTAGTATTTTCCTATAAATTATTATTGAACTATTTTTCTTTTACTATTAATTTAAGAATTTTTACTTTAATTTTTTACTATGATTTAAGAATTTAGAAGCTTTTCAGTACAGCATCATGGGTAATATAGTTTTCTGCATGAATTTTTTACAAACAAAAACAAAAACATATTATTGATTGACAACAATAGTTCTTTATTAGCATTGACGATTATCATGAAGACACTTTAACATATAGGGGGCTTCTTTATAGTAATAAAAGGTTTTTTAGATGTTCAAACAGAGAAGAACTTTTCACTTTGGCGAATCTAAAAAAGTACTTTTAAACTTTTTAACCCCTATTTTTAAAGATCGTTGGAGTTCACAACCTAGATCTGCCTTTAAGGGAACACTCAATATGTTTGTAAATAGGGCCATTTTACAAGACCCTATAGTTAAACAGTTTATTTTTGAAGTCATTCAGCCAATCTCCAAGTCTGGCGAGAGGACGTTTAAATTAGCTTAGCTTAGCATAAATTATTAAATTCGATTAGATCATTAGCATCTTGGTTAAAAACTTCAAAAAAAAAAAAGAAAGAAAAGAAATTAGATTATTTTCCAATTTAAAGCTTGACTCTTCTGTAAGATTGTAAGATTGACAGAAAATGAAATGTTGAGCAAGATGCTAATGTCCAATCCGATTCAATGATTAATGCTAAGCTAGGCTAAAAGTGCTTCCGCTAGACCAGGAGATCTGCTGAATAGATTAAAAAGTGGTAAAACTTAACTTTAGGTGAAAATGAGCCTATTCAAAACAAGTGGAGTGTTCCTTTAAAGGTTTTATTAGACATTGTTATTAATTTCCCTATGAAGAAATTTAATGGGGTTTTTTTACTTCTGAAACAAGACTTTTACACTTTATTCTCTTTATATTCTCTTATGCAAATAAATGAATAATTTTTGCTTCAGACATTTGATTGTAGAGTTATTTGCGATTCCGTTTAGCGACAATATTGATGCAGAAATTAAACAGCTGCAATGTGGTTACCCTTAGCAAAAAAAAAAAAGAAAAAAAGCCCAACCGCAAATTGATAAAGGTGGAAGAGACAAATCCAGATTACGCCTGATGCCTGAATGGCTTTAGCGGATAAGACACAGATGATAAGAGAAAGATGTGTTAGGAAAACAACAGACTGTGAGAGAGATGGTAGAGAGGAGAAATGAGAGAGGAATACTCATGGATAATAGTGGGAACTGGGAAGAGAGGAGAGAAGAGAGAGAGAGATGAAAAAACAAGAGAGAGAGAGAGAGAGAGAATCAGAGGGAAAAGCAGTAAATGTATTTAAGTAGGTCACAGATTATTAATAGAGATCCAGTGGCGTGGATAAAAAGAAAGAAAGGGGGAGAACAGTGAGGGATGAGTGAGCGGAAGAGTGAAACCGCAGGGAGATGAGAAGGAAAGAGAGAGAGAGAGAGAGGGATAGTGAGAGAAATTGAGGAAGATGGATTGGGACCAGATTGCAGATGTATAGTATTTAAAGCCTGAATGCACAATGTGTGTTTGAATGTGACGTCAAGCTTTAATTACACCTCCCTGCGCTCTCTCTTTGAGTAAAGCCTCAGTGCTGTTTTAGCCAATAAGATTAAAGAGACATCCTCCATTTTATGGCACACTGCTTTGCATACTGTATACTGTATGCATGTGCTGGAATAGTAAGCAGATTTGATGTATGTGTCCTCTGTGCTATTAAATTGTAAAGGAATGGTGTAGGATTTACCTTGAAATAATTCCCATTGCTAAACTGATAGTAAGTTTCAGAAATAATTACAGTGAAACGACAAGCAATTGAATTGAAACTACTGAAATGATACGAAGCTACTTACAGATTCCAATGTTGCGAAATCAATTTAACTGTCTTTATATGAAATATTGACACAATTTTCTTTTTAAAAGTCTCAAAATAATTGAATGAATGAATGAATGATAATTTTTCATTGTTTCTTAAGGGGTTTCCCAGCAAAAAAAACAAACATAATAAAGGTACAAATAAATGTAAATAATTATTAATTCATTCATTTCTCTTTGGCTTAGTCCTTTTATTCATCAAGGGTTGCCACAGTGAAGTGAATCGCCAACTTATCAAGCATATGTTTTACATAGCAGTTGGCCTTCCAGTTGCAGTGCTGGGAAACACCCATATGCTCACATTCATACACATACACTACGGCCAATTTAGTTTATTCAATTCATCTATAGTGCATGTCTTTGGACTGTGGAGGAAACAGGAGCACCCGGAGGAAACCCATGGGGAGAACATGCAAACTCCACACAGAAATGCCAACTGGCCCAGCTGGGACTCTGAGACACTGTGTCGCAATATAAAATAATTATTTTAAATAAAATAAAGTTTACATGAATGAAACATTTATTAAGACCAATAAATACAGTCAAAGTGATTAAATGTGAATATAATTATTTGTACTATTTTTGCTATTAAATGTTTTGCTAATATTGAAGTGATGACAATTAAATGTACTTTATGAATTGAGTAAATGCTAGTAAAAATAAAAATATGAGCGACTGACCAGAACCAACAAATATATAATATCATATTTGTGTAATATTTGAAAAAATAGATAGATAGATAGATAGATAGATAGATAGATAGATAGATAGATA
>CAIGQZ010033112.1:3708585-3748977 GCA_903798205.1 Danio tinwini
TTGATCACTGAGTTTACCTGTTTATCAAATTTTAAACTATTGTCCAAATATATATACACATTAGAAACAATATAAATCCCACATGTGCTGTATTCATATTCATTTTATTAATTTCGTCCACTTATAGTGTCATATTTACCCCGTCGTGTTCAAATTCCCCCCTCTGCCCTTCCCTACAACTGCCGCAGTCAACGTCTTGATTAAATACCATTTATATGATGATAAAACCCAGCTCTGACACCAAAACCGACATTAACAATCGACAAACATTAGTAATCAGTGAGGACGATTTCCAACATTTGCTACGCTACCGAGTAGAAATTCAAATAAATAACAGGAATCTTCTCGTCTGTTCGCTCCACGTCGATGAGGTGGTTCGCAAAAGAAGAGAAAAGGACGCGAGCGAGAGACAGAGCTTCCGTCTCTTGCCTCTCGTGTTTCTGCATAGTAAAAGATCTGCACACGAACGTCTAAAAAAGGCAATGAACATGACTCTAAAGTACCATTTCTGTGCATAGTTGTAACAAAAGACAGACGAATCTTTGATCTACTTCAGCAGTGGAGTGCATAGATAGAGATAAAGTGGGAGGTGGAGTTCCTGAGAGGAGAGAAAGAGAGAGAGAGAAAAAAAAAAAGAGGAGAGTGACGTCAATCCTTCCTTTTGAGGAAACACCAGGACTTCCCTTTGCATGTGTGTGTGTGTGGATGTGATCTTGCTGTGCCTCCAGTGTTTCTCTTTCAGTATTTAATCCACACTGACAGAGAAAGAGAGAGCGAGAGAGAATGTTCAGTTACATCACTTCCTGGTGTCGTCAGGCTTCAGCCATGTTCCATCTTCGTCCACTTCCTTTTGGACGACCAGGAGCATCTCTGCTACATCCTGAGAGAGCTGTTCAATGAGAAATGACCTGAAATTGAGGAGGAAGAGTTATCATTATTATTATTATTATTATTATTATTATTATTATCTTTATATTATATTCTACATCATACATACAACATCATACTATATTGTGTGGTGACGGATATGGGTGTGACAAGATCTCGTACGACGAGATCTCGCGAGATTAAACCGCAACGAGATTTCTCGTCGAGGTGAAAAGTTGTCTCGTCACGCGAGTTGTGATGTTATAATGGAGTGTGAGGCTGAAATTAGCATTGACGATTGGAGGCAGTGTTGGATTTGATCTGCAAATAAAGTGCTTTGCACACACCTGGCAACCCAGGCTGGCCTCAGAGTTGCGCTTGTCACTCAGTTGGGTGGTCGGGTGTGATGTAACCGATATTTTACCGGAGTTCAGCAGGTACCGCATCCAACATAGGCTACAACTACAGCCTCACACATTATGGTTCGTATCCATGCAATGGAATAGCACTTCAGATATGCTAAAAGGCATAATCGTCGTCAACACAAATGGAATTAAGACGTGGAGTATCCATATTTTAGTCGCATTATTAAAGTGCAGATATGTAAACGCCGTAATCAAACTATTAACACCGTGAAGGACTTTTAGCCGCATTTTATGACAGGACCTACACACCTAGCGAGTCAGTAAAGCACCACAGACACATCTTTAAGCGCGCGCAAACAAACACACACACTCACTGGATGAACTCCTGGAGACTCATCATCACATCATCATCACTAACACACGTTTATACTGTCCGGGAAAAGCTGAATTTTTTTTTTCATTCTGCGTGCGGTATCAAACTCCATTAAAACAAGTCTCCTATCAGTCCTTCATATTCGCTTGATCGCATCCAGTAACTCAGAGTGAGTCACAGGGGCTGAATGAAATCTTGCTACATGAAAGTGAAACTCATTTATTAAATAAAAAATGAAATACACAAAATTACATAT
The DNA here is from genome assembly GCA_903798205.1 of Danio tinwini. NCBI lineage: Eukaryota > Metazoa > Chordata > Actinopteri > Cypriniformes > Danionidae > Danio > Danio tinwini. Next base: position 3,710,447 of record CAIGQZ010033112.1, read on the forward strand.
ATTTGTTTCAGTGTGTGGAAATAAGTTCGATATATCATGTGAAATTGTACAGGGGAGAAGCCAGTCGGTAGAGTTTATAGCTAAATATTTAGCAGTGTTTGCTTGTCCTTTATGACATAGAATTAATTTAAATAGAAAAAAAATACCATTCATTACAATGTTATGTAATAAAAATCTATTTTCCATTTATATATTAGCAAATATTTAGCTAATATTTAAAATTATATATAAAAAAGATTATTTTCCATTCACATAGGCTATTAGCAAAATATTTAGCAGTGTTTGCATGTCCATTACTGCGTATAATTCAGTAAAATATAAGTGAAATAACATTTGTTACAAGTTGATTAACAGAAAGCACCTAAGTAGTTTTGTGATTTGTTTTTTTTTCCCAGTTGAATAAAATACTATTTTCCATTCATATATTTCATCATTGTGGATTTCTTAAAAATAGTGTAAAAATCTTGTCTCTTCTCATGAACCTAATCTCGTATCTCTTCTCGTCTCATGGAGTGAAATCTCGTCACACCCCTAGTGGGGGAGTGTGAATATAGCCGGGGGCTAATGGTAAAAATTCATTAAATCTTTTTTTCTGTCTGCGAAAACAGTTTGATTGACATTCTCCCTAAGTCATCAGAGGGAGAAAGCCCCGCCTATTAGTGACAATAGCTATGTTTCCATCTAAAGATGTGAATTGTTTTCGTTTTATTAGAAGTTTTTTGAACATATCAAACTGCAAAATAATACATGCACACAATGATATTCTCTCACTTGACGTATTGCATTACATCGTGGTCACAAGCTTCTTTAACTACATTGAAGCCTATTGACTCGATATATAAACAAGCAGTTAAAATAGTGGACCTAAAGCCTATGCGATGGCATCATTGAGTATGTTTACATGCACACCAATAATTCGATTTTAATGCGATTAAGACAATACTCTGATTAAGAGTCTACCATGTAAACTGATTAAGGTCATAATCGAACTAAAGAGAAGTCGAATTAAGACAGGTGAAGTATGCGATACGATTTTAGTCGCATTATTGAAGTGCAGTACAGACATGTAAACACTTTAAACAAACTATTACCTTCGTGTAGGACTTTTCGCCACATTTTGTGGCAGGATAGTCCACATACACACACACACACACACACATACACACACGGCTGTTTGACAATCTTTGCACCTACCGAGTCAGTGCAAACCACAGACACCTGCATCGTGAAAAGCGGAGGGGTTTTTTTTCCATTCAGCATGCGGTATAAACTTCCATTAAAACAACACTCTTCCAGCTGTTCATAGTTGCATCCAATATCTGCGATAAACTGCCTTCTTTCATCTGAGAAATATTGCTAAGTTATGAAGTATGTTATCCATATCAGATGCAGAAAAGCTAGTTCATGCTTTTATGACTTCTAGGCTGGATTACTGTAATGCTCTGTTTGCTGGCTGCCCAGCATCCTCTATTAACAAACTTCAGCTAATACAAAATGCAGCTGCCAGAGTTCTTACCAGGTCTAGAAAATATGATCATATCACCCCAATTTTATCCTTCTTACACTGGCTGCCTGTTAAGTTTCGTATTGAATATAAAATATTGCTTCTTACTTATAAAGCTTTAAATAATCTAGCTCCTGTTTATCTAACCAACCTTCTGTCTCGCTACAATCCAACCTGCTCTTTAAGATCTCAAAACTCAGGGCTTCTGGTAGTACCTAGAATAGCAAAGTCGAGTAAAGAAGGTCGAGCATTCTCATTTATGGCCCTAAACTCTGGAATAGCCTTCCTAAAAATGTCTGTTGGTGAAGTTTTTTCCTCGCCGCTGTTGCCAATGACTTGCATGGTTCGGGATCTGTAGAGCTGTGCATAAATGATATTGCTCCTCAGTGTTTGGATTCTCAGTAGCGATTATTAAACCACACTGAACTGAACTAAACTGAACTTAAACACTAAATACTGAACTGACACTGTTTCAATTTACTATAATCTTCTATGTGAAGCTGCTTTGACACAATCTACATTGTAAAAGACCTTTATAAATAAAGGTGAATTGACTTAAATTGAAGCTCATTTGTCATGGGGAGCATGCATGAAATGTTACTGAATGAAAGTGAAAGTGCTGAACTGCAGTTAAAGTCAACCAATTAAAAATGAAACACCTGAAATTACATGAAACTCTGGAGGAAATGTGGATGGCGTGGTGATGAAATGACGTTAATCGAATTATGCGCTATGAAGCTACAATCATATTGGACTTTTCTCCCCACGCGAATGTGGCAGACCTGAAACGCAGGGTCATGCGTCATGTTTCGCAGTTCGCTGCAGTGCAAAGTTTAAGCTTGGTGAACTCTGACCTGCGAAATAGTATCACTTGACTGCCTGAGGCCAATCGAGGATCAAAACATGACCTCTCTGGACAGGAATTTAAAACATGGACCAACCGCTCGCTTTTTTAATGTCTAATCCCGCCCCTTTTCCCAGCGCCATGCGACAGAATTTCACACACACCAACTCTAATGTGACCGCAGCTTAACACTTAAAACAGGATAATAAAAGGAACAATCAAAAAGCAGCTCATGTAAACACCTTAATCATATTATTGTCTTAGATTAAGGCAAATAATTTGATTACTGATGTCCATGTAAATGTAGTCATCGTGATGTTTTATGTAAACATAACCTTTTTAGTTTTGATAGTTTTATTAAATTGAATAATCCTAAATTGGTTTTTAAATGTTTAAATAATCATGTTCCAATGCTGTTTTCTGATCTAATCAGTAGGCATCAAACCTCTCACAAAGTCACAAGACTTCATTTGGTCAATCTGTTTTCTCTGTAAAGGGAGCCAAATTGTGGAATGATTTACCTGTTAGCCTGAAATTAGAAAGTAATATCAATATTTTTAGTTGCGTTCTTAAAAAGTGGTTAAAAACAAAACAGTAGTGTTTGCACAAATAGTCTACTATTAGTTTGTTGGACCATGTTGCCTTTGCTTTGACTTCAGTCATTTTATGTAAAGAATTATAACGTTGTGTATATGTATTTATCATATTTTCATTTTTTTCAAGCCTCCTGTGGACAGCTGCTGAGAATTAGCAAGTCTGCTAAAACACTTAAAGAAACGCATTTGATTGTCCAGTCTTATTGTGATTTCCATGTCAAATAAATAAATTAATAAATACAAAGAAATTAAATTTATGTGCAAAACTAGACTATCGCAAAAAAGACGTGCGAATATCCAATGAATAAAAAAGAGAACAAAATCGTCACTTCCTGATTAACTAGCACCAAATATCAACAGTAAAAACGTAATTTGCAGTGGTAGAAGAAGCTGCGTGAATCTTTTACTTATTTAATAAATGACTTGAGCCTCAGGAGACAATGTTGACTTGCAACGAAAGCGAGGTGGCGTTTGAAGTCATGAGATGCAGAGCACAGATGCTCTTGACAGTCCTGGAGGTAATTATTAATATAATAACACTAATACTGACGGTTAAGGCGTTTTAGAATGACCAAAACAACATTTCAGATGTTTTACAGTGTGCTCAGCCTGCTGGTTTGTCCATTTACACATTTATCATGACATGATAACAAAATCACTTTTTAATGCACATAGTGGAATTTGTTTGATAAAAGTGTTTCCATTGTAGTTTATGCTCATCTTTTCTTATCGAATAAAAAATTTATCCTACTTAAGTTATGAGCATACATTTTTTATGCGCATTTTCAAAACTGATGTGCATCTTGGCATTTACATCAATCAATGCACACTTATTATCCAATTAATTTAACTACGGAAGATCTAGTTGCATGTGGTGTAGCTTTGCATACTGTTTTGTATTGTCGCATGAGATTCCCGCTTTTTTAAAGAAAAAAATATATTACATTGATGCACATCAGTAACTCGCCAGTAACTTTTTAATGTTTGTTCCTGTAAGAAAAACATTGCAAATAATTAGAAATCCGGTGACCGTAATATTAAAACCCTTGGGAACAACTGTGGTCGGAACCAAAGTTCACAGTGACTGTGTACTCTGGACTCCTCTCAAGCGGTGGACTTCTACATTCTGATTGGTTGCCGCCGAACCGCATCACAGCTCATTACCATAAAGTTGACTTGATTTCAACTCTCCTCGACGCCCACACCGGCGAAGACGCGCCGCGCTGCTCCTTGCCGCTTATCGCTGCCAGCTCCCATTGAAAATGAATGACTTCCGGCTACTTTGATGCTCTTGCTGCTTTCGGTGTGAACGTACGGATACACACTAGCGACATCAGAGACTTATTTTACATCTTGTAAAAAGGGCATATTAGGTCCTCTTTAAAATTACAAATATACTCATATTACAGAATACATACATTCATTCATTTTCTTTTCGGCATATATTCATATTAATTTTATCCACTTATAGGGTCATATTTACCACGTTGTTTAAATTCATCCCGCACTTCAAAACAAGATAAATTCAAGAGTTTACACTTAGCTGATGATTGATTATAAAGTGAGTTTGGCATGCTGTCCCGGGAGAGAGCCCTGAGCTCATAAGATCATCGAGCCCTGGGCTCACTCCCATTTGCAGGGTGAGATGAGAGTTAGATCTCGAGAACTCCTCTGCTGTTTATGGCTAAAGACAAATTAGAGATTGCTATGGAGAGATATACTGCTGATTAAGAGCTCATCTGTGGTGCCCATTTTGGTTTAGTCAATTCACTTATGTTGCATGTCTTTAAACGATGGGAGGAAACTGGGGAACCCGAAGGAAACCCACGCGAGCACAGGGAGAACATGCAAACTTCACACATAAAGGTCTACTGGCCTGGTAAAGACTTGAACCAGTGACATTCTTGCTGTGAGGCAATAGTGCTAACCACTGTGCCGCCGTGCTGCCCTATCTAGGAAAAGGTGGAGGAGTAGGGGTGGAAGGAGTGATTCTTCAAGGCGAAGATAACTGAGGTATGAAACTCTGGTTAATGATGAATCATGTGTTAGCTAATGTGGGACCAGCTGTGGTCAATCATAAGCATGTGATCCTCTCGAAATTTGTTTGCAAATAAACTTCACTTAAGGTTTTTCAAGTAAATACTATGTACCAGCGTGTACATACACTGTAGTTACATGCTACTTACACATCTAGTTACAGTGTAAGTTCACAGGTATAAGCGACACAATATAAAGAAGATCTATAAAGATCTTACAAGTAGTTTTTTTATTAACTGCCAATACAGTTACCACAATTTCAAAAGAATATTTTACTGACCACACATTAATCGATTTAAAAATATTTTTATCCTGATTTCATTGGTGCTTTTCATTAGAGCATATCATCTTGATTTCATATCATCCTAAGTATTTATGCAAGCTAGTAGACAATTTGCCTAAAATGGTCAGTTCTTTCAGTGTCAATTCTGTTAGTTACCCATTTAGGCTAACGGTGTTGACATTATGTAACAGAATTGACAGTCATGTATGAGTCAGATTAAGAGAGCTTGTGTTTCTTTCTTTCTCTGTGTGTGTGTGTCCACAAATGAAATGTCTTCTTGGTTTCAAGTGTTGAAAAGTAAGGAACAGAAAGCTTTTTTCTTGTTTTATTTTATTTGTTACTTCTACACATTACCTAATTTGTCTGTAACCGAGCCCACAAACAATACTTGCAGAAATCATTGTTACGGCTCAGTATCTGTGCCTGTGTTTTTGTTTTGTTTTTCTCCCGCGCTCTTTTTCGCTCTCTCTCCCTACCTGTCTTTTTTTTTTTAGGTCCACCCAGTTTCAGCTCCCATTGGTTCAGCTAGATGTCACTCATCATTACCATTACGATGACATCATTCTTAGCGACCAATCACAAGCGGACTTTCCACTTTAAAAGAAAGCCAGCACGGCAGAACGCTAGCTTATTTTGTATTTTTTATAAAGGTGTCTATAAATAAATATATTAATAGTAAATCCATGTAGAATTCCTTATTAATCCCTCACGATAACCAACGATGTTGCGCTCCATACTCCAACTCAGTAGGTGGTGAAAAATGCACCTTAAATTTGGCTTGCCAACTGCCAAATAAAACCCCAGAAGAGGAAGAAGAAGAAGAACGCTAGCTTGCCTTTTTGCTTGCTCAGTGTTGTGTGTGTTTGCTAGATTGTTTGACAATGTGTGTTTGCTGGATTGTTTGACAGTGTGTTTTGCTAGATTGCTTGAGAGTTTGTGCCATGTGCTGTAATCATTTGTGCTGAAATCTATCTTTAAAAGAGTGTTCTAATTACGTTTTCTATCTCATCTCAATAGATCCACAACATCAATGGGATTCGAGGACAGGGTAGATGTCACGTGACCTACATGCTGCTACACGTAGGAAACATGCAAATGTATTATACACACTAGTTAAGAAGTGTGCGCCACTTATTGTAAGTTTTGTTTTATGCTTTGCTTAGTAGTATAGTTTAGATAGGGCGTGAAAACGCTGAAGACTTTTCTTTCTCTTTTTTTAGATAGTTTAGAGATTGTGGGTTTTCCAGTTAGTTGTGTTTTGTTATATTACTTTCTTTCCTTTGGCGCAGCTTTTGTCCCTCTTCCCTCTTTATTACAACCATCCATTTATTCTTGTTTTATTTATTTTGTATATACTTGTCATTTGTTCACCTTATAAAAATAAACACCATTATTGAAGCATTATTGGTTTTGTCTGCTCCATTGCCACCACCATTCACAAAAGGGTCCTAAATTTTAAATGTTGCTGTAACCCTAGCGTTTCCATCTTAATTAACCGTAACAATCATTTTTCTTAAAATCATGTTCCCTAAAAGTAAAAATTAATAATAATAATAACTTCTGTTTGGCTAAGCACTGACTTATTCAAATTGGAAACACTTTCAATGAGATTCTGGAGGGAACTGCAGTTTATAAAAAGTGTTTTTCCCTAACTATTTTAAATGTCAAATGTACCTGCAATTGTAGAACCATAGTCAATAGTCTATTTTGTGAATATGCTCATTCTGTGACCAATAAATAAATCAAATAAAAATAAATACTTCTTTTATGAAGCAGACTAACTGACATCATGAATATTGATTATTTTCTTAGCATGCCCGCATATATGTTTAGCTCCTTTTACACACAGTAAAGATTAAACTCATTTCAGACACATCAGCGGTCTTAAATGATATGTGCACTATATGAAGGGAAAATGGGGTGCAAGAGATCATGTAATCTGTCTGGACTGTATGTCTGCTGTTTCCTGTGACATTATAAAGCACCTTCCATTGTACAGTCTTGTTAATGTTCTTATTGAATTACCTGTTCTGTGTCATTAGAATTACACATTTGACATGTGAAAGCACATAGGTTTTATTTACGGAGATGGTTTTACAGTGGGTAAACACCTGGTAGGCGCAAAACACAAGTGCAGAAAATCCTCAATATGTTCATAGATTTAAAAATAAAAACAATTACAATATTGAAAGTCTCACCTGAGTTCGGTTTCTCCGCCTATACAGGCAGGCCCTTTTAATTTGGAGTCTAGGTTATAGAAGTTTCCGTGAACTTCTCGTACCGCCAGCCAGTGTCTCCGTCTCAGTGGGAGAGACACAATTCCCAGTGACACCCTTGACGGGACATTCAAAATGAAGCCCTGAATTTTGTCCAGGCACAAATTCTGTACTGACCTAAAGACATAAATGCAGGAAAGTTCAAGTTTAGTTTAAAAAAAAAAAACACACAAAAGAAGATATTTTGAAGAATGTTGGCAACCGGTAGACTTCAGATGCTTTTGTACTGCATGGTATGGCATGGTTTGTTTTGGTAATCCTCATATTTGGTACTGTTTTAGTGCCACCTCAGGTGAGGTTCCAAGTGAGCCGCACCATTACTAAACCATGTCGTATACAAAGATTTTCTTACTATAGGGGGGTGAAAATATCTGTATTACTTACCATTGTAAAGCCCAAAATGCTAACTTGGTAATGTAAGGCTTGCTTTCAATAGGCTTTGACATATCCACACTGCTGATCACAGATTAGTCCACAAGAATCATCACTACCAGCATCACTGGATTTGTTTTGTTATATTGAAAAAACACTATATTTAGTCAGCAGTTGGTTCACAAGACACAGGACTAAACTGTCTGTATACTCTCACTCGCTTTACATCGGCTTAGTCCCTGCTTTATCAAAGATCACATAGGAAGCACATGCAAACTCCACAGAGAAAGGCCTCCTGGTACAGCTGGGATTCAAACCAGTGACCTTCTTGCTGTGAGGCTCCTGTTTTTATACCACCACAAGAAAAAGATGCCTGAAATGGCAGCATCGGTGTCAGTAGAAGAGGTCCAGACGTTTCTCTCATTGGTAGGCAGTAAAGGCAGAGCAATTATAGCAATAATCCCCCCCCCCCCAATTTTAAGTGGTAATAAACTGCAGTGGAAATGAAAACCGAGCAAATGAACTGAAGTGAGATAACCGTACAGTGCCATGAATGGAAAAGTTAATACTGATTTCCATAGTATTTGTTTACTACTATGGATGTCAATGGCTATCAGTTTCTGTCATTTTTCTAAGTATCTTCTTTTGTGTTAGGCAAAAAAATGTCACACTCACCTGCGTTTGTCCCACCAAACAGCAGCGAGTCCTCGACTCTGCAAAGCTGCCATGATGACATTGACATCATAGTTTCCCGTGCCCAGCACTGAGCGGTGTGGATTCATGACACACTGCGGGGCAAGTCTGCAAGGAACAAGTACAACTTTGCTTTGGAGAATGTAGAACAACAGTGAGAGAAGCAATGAAGTGGTTTTGACATGACAATTCAAATTTGTCTAGAACGTTCTACATAAAACAGCTCTTTGTTCCTTTGAATCATCCTGCAAATTTCAACAATTCAAACGTCCTACTTCTTTTTAACCAAATATTCATTAAATCAAGCTGTAAGAATGACTCATTTGCCAATGAAGTGACATGTGATGTCACAGAGGTCTATTTGCATATACTCCGCCTCCAGAATTCAGGCTCTGCCCATTGGAATGGACTGCAGACTTTGGAAGGATTTTAGTATCAGGAACAACTGATTTGATTGTTTGAGTTTTACACTTAATTTTTACTAAACACTCTGCACTGCACTAAGTAAAATGTATTCCTTGCAGAATTAAAAACAACACAATCTAATAAACCATGCTTCATAACTAAAGTACTTTTACAAATAGAGCATATGGGAGCATATTCTCCAAGAATTAAAAACTTGTGTGTCATCCTGGAGTGACCGATTCTATGGGTAAAAACAATCTGGTCCCACCAAATGGAGATTGTATTGAAGTTTCTCTTTCATCATTTTCATGAAGTTTGTTATTTAAACGTAGATCCCATTCTCTTTGGCATTTGTTATTAATGTATGAACAAATTGTTGGCTTTAGATCCAAAGCAGGTAGTGGACAAATTTTGAGGATTGTCAAGAGTGCTTCCAGGAACAACTGAATGATTTATTTTTAATGGCGTCCCTGAGAGTTTCGTTTAAAAAGAAAAGGTGTAGCCCAAATCGCATACTTATGCACTATTGTATGGTGTGTAAATAGTATAGTTTAATACTATAATATAATAAAGTGCATTCACACCGAAAATTCAAACTAATCCTAAAACAACATATGTGCACTTTAAATACCCAGATGATGCACATATTCAACTGATAGAAAGAAGTGGGAAATGTTGAACAATTCATGCACTCAGCGGTCACAGCTTTGATCATGTAGTGGAAGGGGAGGAGTTATCAGGCACTAAAATTAAATTTATTGATTTATTTCGGATTTTGCAAGCAAATTTCTCCTACCTAATTGATTATGCCACCTCCTGATGGTGAATGCAGACGTATTGCTATTTGGTACTTTGATTTTTTTATATCACTAACAGTGGACAGTATCAGACGTCGAAATGAGACAGATTCAGTTCCACATGAGGTTATTAATTAGCAAGTTATATAAATATTACGAACGTAAACATCAGGTGAGCAGATTACATTGTAACCACATGTCCTAACAACACGCTTTATGACGAGATACGCAGTGATGAGCAATTTGGCTGTTTGCACCAGACGAAACACGACAGAAATGTAAATACAGCCTTTCAGAAGCACAGAATATGCACTTACTCATGAAATCGTAAGGTTTATAATCTATTTAAGACATGTTAACCCTCTTTAACATCATTAAATGTAGATGCTGAATCACTCATATGTGTTTAGTTCTTAAGTTTAATTTCAAACAGTTTATAGTATTTTCAAGATCTGAGGGTATCTATCTGCTGCTGCTGCTTTCAGTATATGGCAATAAATGTCCTGTAAAATGGCATTCAAACTCACATTGTTAGCATTTAGCACTGAATAAAGCACACAAGGTTTATCTGAAGGGTTTCACTGTCATAGTTTTCTGTTGTTCAGCTGTGAGAAATAGAAGCCGTTTCTAATATATCAATTTGAGGTGTTGGTTAGAACCAAAACTCCTTTTAATATGGAAAATATTCCCTCTATCGCGTGTCGTTGCTTTTATTTAGAACACAGTTTAAATCACTCGCTCCTGTACTCAATCTGGCAACCCGCACTTGCGTTTATTTTGATCCAGGAGTGCAATATCTAGTTCAACCACTGGGTGTCAAATAGTGTGTAGTATGTCATTTGGGGTGCATCTAAAGCCATCAGCTCTACTGGATCTGACAGCCACTGCATGCAAATATGCAAGTTAATAATTTAACTTTTAATTCACTTTGTCTGTGAATTACATTTTTTATAGGTATGCTGTTTTTCACTTGCAATCATGTGCAATAGCGAAGGGGTGTTGATATTGTTTCTGATGCAATGATGTGAGCCAATCCAAACAGTGTCCATAAGTGATAGGATTTTAAGGATCCCACAACCTCATATGATTGTAAAACGCCTGGTTTCCACTAAGGGGTGTGATTCAGTACAGTAGTTTGATTCTGTATGGCTCACCCTGATCAGGCTTGTGTTTCCATTGCCAATAAAACACTCACATGGTGGCGTAGTGTACAACAGAACCAACAGAAATCCATAGGGGCTGTTCTGTTCACATATCGTGTCTATTGTGCACTGATGTTAGTCAAGTTGGACAAGTTTTTTCCCGGATCAGGGCGATTACAGCATAAGGGTATATGCAGAAGTATGCAGAAGGACTTTTAGTTTTTCAGTAATCAGTAATCTAGGTCAAATGCTTCCAGTGAACTGTATGCTGTTATAAAAGTGCTGTGTTTAAGGTCTGTTTTCTTTAAAGAGCCCCTATTATGGGTTTTTGAAAATGACCTTCCATGTAGTGTGTAACACAGCTCTTAGTGAAGTGAAATATCCATCTAAAGCTTAAATCTGAAAGTGGACAGTTTTTAAAACTATTGATTCATCTATAAAAGAGTCGACTCATAGTGGTTTAAATGAATCGTCTTCAAAACGAGTCTTCAGCCGTTTCGGCGTTACGTCGTCGCGAAACAATGGTTGCGCTCAGACCTGGCAAAATTAAACCTGCGGCCCCGCCCACTAACACAGCAGCAAGACGCTCATGAAGACGCTGTGTTTACCTGGATATTATTGGAAGTGTGAGGGAAAGGAGTCGTTCAGAAATCTGCAAGCTTACAATGTGACAGACAAGACACCAGGGGTGCAGGCAAAATAAGGACAAAATAATAGGTACACCGGCTGGCTGCTGAACGCTGAGTGAGCAGCACTGAAAAGGCTTGCGAATGGAGAGCGAGAGCCCGCAGAGATAGCTTGTCAGAGGACAGAGGATGCTACAACCTCCGGCTGGGGATGTGATCGTTTAGAAAAGAGTACAGGTAAGCACTTAGAACTTATATAGCAGTTCACGGACAAGGTGCCACAGCAATGATTGCAAATAGAAATGATCTACATGTTTTGTTACTAGTAACCGCGTGTTCTGTATCAGGTTACTCTTTATATTCTCATATCGCGTCTAATGCAACGTTGTAAACGCGACGCGTGCTGCTTTGTTTACAGATTTAAATGCTTTCGTGAGCTCGTTCCACTGCCATTTGTCGTTGCTATGGCCACCGTTAGCTGATCCTGCACAGGTGCAGCGGTCAAGGTTCAGAATAGTTCAGCTTTTGCTGCTGTGTGGATTAAAACTGAATGTATGTCATGCATATGCTAGTGTTTAACTGCACTGCTTTCGGCGCTGAGGTGTCTAAATAACACTGTTGAGAACTGGGTACTGTTTACTGTGGTGTTAGTAAGTTTACTTTGAAGCGTGTTTCGAGCGTCCGCTGCAATCGGATCCAATACCAGTGTTGGCGACCCGCGGGCTTGATAAACTATGCTGGCCATATTACTGTCTCGCGCTGAACGCTGTCGACCAATGGCAAAAGGCTGTTATCCGCCCAATCATTGTTTGGGAACAAATGAATTGCTGAACGATTCATATGGGAGTCGCTGGGATAATTAGGTAAAAATAAATGCATATTATAAGACCATGAACGTGTTTTTTGACCTTGCATACATATCAGTATGTTGTTAGAGACCCATAAAACCGAGATATGACCCTTTTCAATGTGTAATAGGGGCTCTTTAAAATCAATGATATTCACTGCCTGGTTGATATAGGATATAAAGTGGGTTTCAGACACACTGAAACCCACTGTACAAGAAACACTGAATTAAATAATAATTTTCTGAGCCATGTCTTAAAATATGCTAATGTATTTTACCCCGGTATCTTCAATGTATCTTCAATGGAGTTTTGCCTGCTGATCCTGACGTGTAAACGGCTTTTCATCTCGTTTTACGCTTGAACAGCAAAATGAACGCTGAAGTCTGTTTAACTGATTATATTTTAATAACAATACAACATCGATGCTGTAAAAGAAATCGTATAAAATTGAAAAAAAGTCACATTAACTGTTCACCGGAAGTTTATTGGTATGGCAAGAAACACTTACTGTGCATATACCCTACTGCAATATTAAGGTGTTGTGTTTTGGCTGTGTGTTTTAAAATGCCATTTCCTGTGTTGTAGTAGCTTGTTGCCTTCTGTAGTGAGTCTAGCTCCTCCTTTTAGTACCATACTGTTGTGCTAGATACCCTAACAAAAGTGTCCCAACAAAGTGATATGGTACAGTTCGCTATTTAGATATTTCTGTCAGTGGAAATGGAAAAAATGTGTAACATACTGCTCAGTGGAAAGGAGCCCAAAGTGTCTATCGTAAATAGAATTTGGACAAAATCAATTGAGTTGGTCATCCTGCTACTTTAAAATACTGTAGCATTTTCTTTGAATACTACACACTGTGCATACTACTCGCCTTGCAGACTGTCCTTCGCATACTGTCATCAAACACATTAAGACTGAGGCTTGAAAACAATTGTTTACACGTATTTTTGCTTCGTGTGTGTGTGTGTAAACACGATATTAACACTAGAAGTGAACCTCAAGGGAAATGTTACAATGACTTTACAAAATCCATGTCATGACCTCTTTCAGTTAAGTTATTGTGGTCGTGCACGCGCGCGCGCTCACCGCTTGCAGATGTCATCGGCGGTCTCTTTAGTGAAAACTCTCTCCTGAAGCACGTTGTTCAAGGCATGGATGGCGCACAGCTCCAGTCTCTGCTTCTCATGAAACACCTCGCCCTCGCTCATGCTCACCCTGCCATCACAAACACATTCAGACCGTCTATTAGCACGTAATTACGCCCAAAAGCACGTTATGAACTCGCGTTCCCGTAAACTGACAGCACATGACTTGATACATCACCATCATCGTAAACATCATCATCTCACCTTCTAGAAGACTGAATCCGCAGTGCAACGATTTATCCACTGATGCTCCTGACACGTACCGCGAAACTGATCTTTACTGGTCCATTAAACATACACCTTTACGCTGTTATTAACGAAATCTGTTGCTGTCTCTGAAAGGGAACGCTGCCTGTTTCTTGTCCGTGAGAATCGGCCGGAAGTTGTGTTGTTGTCGCGTTGAGGGAACGCCCCGTGCGGTCATACTGCAGTTCACACGGTCGCTCCATAGGGGGACCCTCATTTTACAAAGAATAAATAAAGAATAATAAAGGAATAAATAAAATATAAAATACAATTATAATGATCTTGTGTGCAAGTGGAATATGTCAATTGCAATTAAAATAAAAACTCCCAACATTGTACATTTTTACATGAATGTATGCACTATGCTAATGAATTGTATAAATGTAAAAAAAATGTTATCATTAATGTGTTGTTATTATTATTATTATTATTATTATTATTATTATTATTATTATTATTATTATTATTATTATTATCATTTATTATTATTAGTATTATTATTATTAGTAGTAGTTGTAGTAGTAGTAGTAGTAGTAGTTGTAGCAGTATTACTGTTAATACTATTACTACTATTACTACTACTACTACGAATAATAATAATAATAATAATAATAATAATAATAATAATAATAATAATAATAATAATAATAGTAGGTTAATATTATATATATTGGTGATTTAAAAATCTGTAACACATAAAAAACAAGATCTATTGAGAAAAAATATCTATTATTATTATTATTATTATTATTATTAATAGCAAATTAATTACATTCCAGCTATTATGAATAATTACATAGAGTAATATTGATAAACGTGCAAAAACTCTTTTCCTATTAAAATTTGAATACGATATAGGCCTACCAAAAATACAGAACACAATGATAATGATAACAACAACAACAACAACAACAACAACAACAATGACAAAAGCATATTAACAGATTGGTGTAATTGTTTTTAAGCATATTTTGTTGTTATTACTTTTACTACTATTATTATTATTATTATTATTATCATGATGAGGATGATAATGATAATGATGATAATTATGATTATGATGATTATTATTATTATTATTATTATTATTATCATGGTGATGATGATAATGTTGATGATGATAATGATGATGATGATGATGATTATTATTATTATTATTATTATTATTATTATTATTATTATTATTATTATTAGTATTATTATTATTATTGTTTCAGACTAATGCAATAATAATCTTGCAATAGACTAATATTAATATATAAGCAAAGAGGCATGCTTCCTATTATAGGCTTTCACTCATTTCTGTTTTTTTTTTTTGTCTTTCTATTTGTATTCCTTTGTGGATTGTTAGACATATATTGTCCAATATATACTAGACACATGCTTTTCACTATTAAAATACAGAACATACATACAGACGACTTTAAAAAAAGAGCAGCAAAAATGCTAGAACAATTTGCCTTAGCATTCGAGTGCTCTCTAGCGGCCTTCTTGAAACACTGCAACATTATTATTATATGAGTTTTTTTCTTTTTATGTACAGCAATTCATTGCTTTCATTTCATAGCAATGCATTTCAGTTTTACTTATAGTGACAAAATTAATGTATTAATGAATGAAACAATTAGTTTAGTATTACTGGTCAAGTAAAATGTACAGTATGTTCAGTAAATAAGGATGATGAAGCATGTATAACTGTTGTTCTACATTCAACCCAACTCAACTCACTTTATTGTCTCAACAGCATTTATGGGTGAACGATGCGTGAAAAGATTTTACGTGGTTTATACATTGCAGCTTACATATAAACAGTAATCAAGAGACATTTGACATAAAGGAATGCAAAGATAATATACACAATACTCTTTAAATGTATATAGCCTACAATATACAGCACTGGCAACAGAATCAGTCAGTAACAATATTTAATGTCAGGGAAAATGTCTTCATGACAGTAGAAACTATAACGTTCATCTAAAAAATCAAAAGTTCTGTGTGTGTGCGTGTGCGTGCGCGTGTGTGTGTGTGAGAGAGAGAGAGAGAGAGAGAAAGTGAGAGAGACATTTTTACACACGCCCTTATAATCTGATTGTGTAAACATGTGTAAATATATATATTTATTGAGTGTTTATATAAATTTCTTGAATTTGTGTGAATCATACACAAATGTTTAGATGCAGTCATACACGAATGTTGGGAGAATAAGAAAATGCTAAACGGATTTATTTTATTTTTCTCCCCTCAAACATTTATTTATTTCTTGAACGCAGTTCCGTATTTACTTTTCCTCAGGTCAACATGCATTTTCTTATTCCCCCAACATTTGTGTAATTTATTTAATTATTTACCTGCCCACGCTATTATTTATTTAAATATTTAATTATGCAGAAATTTGTGGATTTGTATATACATTTATTTAGTTATTTGCATTATTTGTTATTTTTATTTATTAATTTATGGATTTATTTACTAATTTATTTGTATATTTGCGTATTCATTTATTTATTGTTTTTGCAGGTTTCATCCTCCATATACAGTATAATAGACCTCCTGTAATTTTGTTTACAAAACAAGTGTTTCTAACTAGATTTTTATGGTAAAACTTAATTACAAGTTAAGAAAAAAATTATTTAACTCATATAGTCTCTATATAATTATTTATAAGTAAAAACAGACATTGGTAATTAGTATCAAACTACATTTTGTATTATCCAGCACCATATACTGCAAATAAAAAATATATATATATTTTTTTATAAATAATTCATAAATTAATTAATAATTAATAAAATAAGTATGTTCTTTTCTTATTTTGCATTAAAAAAATGTTGTGCTGCACACAGCAGTTGTACTAATTGAAATGTAGTTTTGTGTCTATTTTAGGCATATGATGATAACCGTTTTTAAGGTATACCGCAGCTTGGAAAAGTCAAGGTTTTAAAACCGCTAAGATTTTCTGCTATAGTGTTCCTACAGTATATGTAGATTTTTTATTTTTTATTAATTTTTTTTAGTACAATAGTATCTCCAGCAGAAAATATATCCAAAGATGCCATTTTATATTGTAAGGAAATCTGTGATTTATTTAGTCTGACATGTTTACTGTTCCAAAATATTTAAAATGTTACTCAAAAAAAAAATATTGTGTTCAAAGGGGAAAAGTTTTTATTTTTTTTATCTAGACATTTAAAAAGAACACGTTTAGGGCAGTGACCACAATACCACAATACCCTGAAACCAATTTCAGTTGAAGGAGTACTTATTAAACTATAAGAAAATATACTCCAGGATATTTCGGTTTAGAATTTTTTTTTACAGAATTTTCACATATAGCAGGCTAAATGTCCCTCGTTACAGAACGATTATTAATGAAAAATTATGGTTATTGCATTATGAAAAGAAAAAAACAGAAGACATCACATCAAATGTCAAAAAAGCCAAATGAAATACAAGAAACGTTTTAAATTTTATACAGACTGTACAGGAAAAATAGTGAAATAGTGAAAACAGTGAAATTATTACGTGTTTTTACAATAGTATATAAAATAATAATATTGAATTTATTTATTTTTTCAAAAAAAGCATTAATTGTTGAGTGAGTAAAGCTGTATTGTAAGCAAAATTAATATTTAGTTTTACCAAATCTTTCAGAAATTCTTCTATCATGATCTGCACAAGAAGAAACCAATCACTGTAAAAAAAATTGTAAAAAAAACTATAAAAAGTTTTCTTACATTTATTTCTGCGTCTTTCATTGGATGTCGATTCGAAGCCACACATCAGTCCCTGCCTCTGGGAGGGCACGAGTTTTTCAAACGCACCTATTAGCAAGCAGCATCTTTCGCATTCTCAACTTTCTCTGGTCGAAGAGGTTTCCAAGGCCAGCTACGTCAGCACACCCCGTGCTTCAGATTGGTCAGAGCGCTTTAATTGTTGAGCACGTGTAGTCCTTCTCACATTCTGATTGGTTAAACATATTTCGAACTGCTGCTTAGACGAATTGTATTTTTGTTCCGTGTCAAAAGACTGCTAGCTGATAACAGGCTACAGTAGCCGTCAGCAGTAGCAGACTAGCTATCAAACAATTCAACTTTACCACAGGCGAAATTAACACCACGCTGGATTTTAAAAACCTTTACACGAGATATCTGATCTGAAGACAACGTCGCATTGAAGTTTCACTACGGGCAGCTCTGGAGAATAGCTAGCTATCCCACCGTTAGCCTAGCCTGGTTTAATAGCAGCACTAGCAAGCCGACCGACATTATAGTGAAAATTTGGTTTTGGTCATTTATATAATATTTAGGCGTCTTAGAATATTTTGCAGTCTTTAATTGGTTGCGACTTTTAGATTCGTTATCGTTTTGTTCCGTCAGTCCCGTTACAGATCACCGAATCCGTCAAATCGGCCGGTTGAGTGTCAGTTTTGCTAAGTTTCTCCTTTGAGACAAATTTGCTGCCGATTAGAAAATCCAACACGCCTCAAAATGGTAGGTTTATTTATTTATTGTTTACGAGTGATGCATCAAACTGATTTCAACAACAACAAACAGCTTTTCTGTTTATTTGTCTTACTTTTTAGTCGTTCAGCTTGTTGGAGAGTCACTTTACAGTAAGATGGTTCATTGTTAAATTGACATTAATTATAAACACTGTTTTTTTACAGCAATAATAATTTTTGCAAACGTTAATTAATAAAAGGCAGTTCACGTTTTGCTCGTGTTAATGCATAACTAATGTCGGATTATGTGGCATTTCTCAATTTTTTAAATGAATTGGTAAATTTATATATTAATATTTAATAACATTTTTTCAATTCAATTGAATTGATACTGGGTAATTATTGCTTTATCCCAACTAAAGGGATGAAGTTTCAAAACAACAACAACAATAATAATTTATTGTAAAGTGTTAACGTTACCTACTTGATTACCAGACGTTACAAATTGTTCCACTTTTTTTCGTATTTTTGCTATTTATTAAAATAAATTTGTATTTTATTATGGTTAAATTAACAAAATTCCATCTACTTTTGTTGTTTTGTGAAGCACTTGTGCCAGGTTCTTGTTTTTTTTCTTTTGTATTTATTTTGATTAAATTTGCTTATTTATTAATTTTAATAGGTATGTGCTAAAATACACAAACTTACTGGTCTAAAGTTTGGGGTCACTTTTCTTTTTCAGAATTTGTTTAAAAAAATTCTGTTCATCAAGGTGGCATTTATTAAATGTAAAAAAATGTTAAAATTGTTAAATATTTATTCAAAAAATTAAGTAACTGCTTGTTTATTGTTTGTATTTTCAAATTAAATTATTACTCCAGTCATTATTGCTTTTATTACTGTTACCATTAGTAATAATGTTAATAATAATAATAGTAATTAATATTAGAGCGATTTCTGAAGGATCATGTGACTGGAGTAATGAAACTGAAAATCCATCTTCAAAATTACTGGAATAAAATATTACATTTAATTATAAACTACTTTTGAACAGTTATTTTATAGTGCAATAATATTTCAAAATTTTACAATTTGTTCTGTATTTTTAATGAAATAAATGCAGCCTTGGTGAGCAGGATAAACTTATAAAACATTTAAAAATCCTATTGACCCTAAAGTTTTGACTGGTAGTGTATGTATTATTTGTCAAGTAAACACACTTGTTAGATTAAAGTTAACAATTTTTTTTATTAATCTTTAATATACAAGTTTTTCTCACCATTTTGAAAATAATTTTTCAATTAATGTTACATTTATGACATTTTTATTGTGTGCAGAATTCAAACGTGGAGAACTTGCCGCCTCAGGTGTTGAGACTCGTCTATAAAGAGGTTTCAGCTTTAGCAGCAGATCCTCCAGAGGGGATCAAAATCTACCCCAGTGAAGAGGACATCACGGAGCTGCACACTTCCATTGAGGGCCCAGGTAAGTAGTGCTTATTACAGTTTCCTCCTCTTAGGGCGTACTCACACTGTGCTATCTGAACCGTGCCCAGGCCCGTTTCCCGGATCGTTTGAGTAGTGTGAGTGCTCTGAATCAGGCTCAGGCACGGTTCACTTGGCCGGCACTGGCCCGGTTGGAAGAGGTGGGCCAGAGCGCAGTTTACTTGGGCTTTACATGCTTGTGTTTGAGTGCAAAACGCACCTGAGCCCGAAACTGAAAGAGAGATGTGACTTTTAAGGGACTGTTTGATATGCATTAATTAATCATTTATACTGTTCAATGAACCCAAACAGTCGTAGTTTATTAAAGACGCAAACCCCTTACTGCATGATAGCTGCACCTTCAGCAAACTCCCTAATTCCTGCAGCACGGGAACTTTATGAATATTTATGAGCATCAAAAGTGGCTAATATGTTCGGCGAAATGTTTGACCGCATATCAAACGACTTAAACGATATAACTAAAGAAATCTTCACTGTGCTGAGTGAAAGTGCTTACTGAGCAGCGCGTCTTCGATGATGTAAGTGTGCCCAGGCCCGAATAAAATATGAGTGCGGGCTGTCGGGGGAGACAGGAGGGGGGGCAAATGCTTTGGCCCGGTTCAGGGCAACTGTACATAGTGTGAGTACGCCCTTAATAAGAGCTGTGACCTAATTATTGCACTTGAATCTTTGTTTTTTTTCCTGTCTTCTGCACAACAGAAGGAACTCCATATGCAGGTGGGGTGTTCCGGATGCGTTTGGTGCTTGGGAAGGACTTTCCTGCCGTTCCTCCCAGAGGCTATTTCCTCACAAAGATTTTCCATCCTAATGTTGGGCACAAGGGTGAGATCTGTGTCAATGTACTAAAGAGAGACTGGAAGGCAGAGCTGGGCTTGAGACATGTATTGTTGGTAAGTAACATTTTATTCTTTCTGCAGTTCTTTCAAACATTGACTAAACTTTTTTTTTTTTTTTTTAATGGTCAAATATACCCTAAAATATAAGCTTCTGCAATATCTTGGATTTACCAGTTGAATTAATAATTCTAAACTGTATTTAAATATGTGAGTGTACATGGACATACAGTGCCCAGCATATGAGTACACCCCTCACAAATCTCTTTAATGTTTTTAATAGGATGCTTTACAATATTATATTTGTGCAAATACATTTCAGGGTTCGTACAGGTGCTGGAAATCCTGGAAAATGCTTGATTTTTAATGTAGTGTTTTCAAGGTTATGAATGTGCTTGGATTTTGGACAAAGTGCTTGAACCTGCTTGAATTTGACATTGCAGGACTCGAAATTGCGACTGTTTTGGTTGCTTTTGCACCTGAAATTGTATTTATGCGATCTCAAAATATATATGGGAACATTTGTGCGAGTGCATGAAATTGTTGTTTTAATTGCAAAATGTTCACCGCATGCACGTATTTGGGTGACATTCAGACATTCACTTAGGGTGCTTTCACACCTAGACTTTTGTTCCGGAACCTGCCGCGTTTGCCCAGTTAGTGCGGTTCGTTTGGCATATGTGAACAGGCCAATCGCGCTCGGATCCGCGCCAAAGCAATCGATCTGAGACCGCCTGAATGAGGTGGTCTCGGCTCGATTGAAACGAACCCTGGAGCGAATCGATTGTAGTGAGAAAGCGATACGATCCGAGCCCGGCTATATCACAGTCTTTTATGAATATGTAATAGACATATGGCTATATGAAGAGAGAATTATGAGTAGGGCGGGAGGTCATTCCAGACATCCCAAGTCTCCCGGAAGTTCCGGGAGTCTCCCGCAAATGCACAGAGACTCCCAGGTGCCCGCAAATGAGTGATAATCTCCCGGAAATCACGCGTCTCCCTCCCGGTCCTCAAAATGCGTCGCGCATATTTAGTGCGTCACTATATTTAGTGACTGATTTTCAAAACAGTTGACATAGTTCATTAATTTGCAGCAAGAATATTCTTGGACTCATAAGGGTTTAATTTGTTATTTGAATAGCAGTGTACATGAAATATCATAAACGACTGCTCATGAAAGTTTGGTACTACACCATACCTGTCAACATTGGTATGTGAAAATACATACCAAATACATACCAAAATACATGCCCCCCACCCCCCCTTTAAAAAATCCCCAAATTACTAAATATGTTAATTTAGAGCTGTTTCATTGTAAAAAAAACAATTAAATGGTCAGTAAAATATTTTGTTATTTACAAAAGAAAAAATAAATAGTATACAATTAGCAGCAAATACATTAGCAAACAGTTCAGCTTATTAAAATGAATAGCTATTATAATGGAGTAAAATCCAGCTATCAAATCTCATTAGCCGTTTCTTCACTGTATAACTGACACATTCTGATTAAAGCGCAACAAATGAATCTTATTTAGATTTCTTTCGTTTGATTACATTAAATAACAGGTGTCACTTTAAAAATGCAACCATCTAACGTTATAAAGAAAGCATTCGATTGCTTACCTTTTTATGCTCATTTAGGATGAAATTTGTTGTGTTTGAAAAAACCCCCGCCAAGATCGACATCTTTAGATATTATTATTATTATTAATTATGTGTATATGTCTGTTTAAACACGCATCCAAAACCCAGACTCTGCTTCAAATAGCGTGTACAGAATCCGTTGGGGAAACAGCATCTATTTATTTCTATAGAGCACGTCAGCTGACAGTCATGCACCGCTATATGACCGTTTTGAGGATTGCATATGAAGGGGCAACACCTGTAATAAAAGGAAAGGGAATCCCGCTGTTTTAATATTTATTTTAAAGTGTTTTTATGCCTAAACAAAGCGAAACGCTTACGGGATGATAGCGGGATAGAACTGTAAAATACGGGAGAATCCTGAGAAAAAAGGGAGGGTTGACGGGTATGTACTACACCCAAACACAATCATGCCATTTTTGGGTAAACTATTCCAATAAATCTATGCTCCTAAGTATTCAACAATAGGAAAAAAGGTACATCCAGCATATATAAACATAATTTACCATGGTTGTTAGGTGCTGGAAAAGCATAAAAATGCACCATGAAAGTGCTTGAAAAGTGCTGGAATTTGAGGCTGGAGAAGGTGTAAGAACCCTGACATTTGATTTGTCAGTACTAAAGCAAAATCTGGAGCTAATCTAACAAAATAACGTATGTTTGCAGTGCAAAAATTTGTAGCTTAAATGTATGTTCAGGGAAAAAAAAAATTTTAAGAGCGAGGAAAATCAAAAGAAACAAAATATATGAAATTGTGTAATTCGTTATTTGTTTTTTGCAATATTTTGCATGAATTTAATGTTATCTTTCTATTTTTAAAGATGTTCGGTCACTAAAATATTATTTGATAAATATATAGGGGTGAAACGGATCACTGTTGATCCTTAGGATCACAACTCTCGGTTTGCAGCGCACGTGACCCGCGAATTAATGTTATTTTGAAAATGTCGGTTATTCCAACATTTATAACCATTGCAGAGAGTATGCCTTCCGTGTCATTCAAATCGCATACATGAAAGCATTTTAGCTTCCCTGTAAGATATAATGATGACGGGAAAAGTTGTGGTGGGACTTACCTAAATGCTTTCTTAGGCTATTAATTTAATGCGTTTTCTGTCACTGCTTGTTTAGCCTGCAACAATGCATTCAGTGTAAAGCTGCACAATTAAACATTAAAAGATCGTGATCTCAGTTCAAACCTGTTGCAACATAAACAATAAATGATAATAATTTGCATATGTTTCTTAATCCTTTAAAGCACTGCATTCAAATCTGCATCGAGAGAGATTCAGTTTTTACACTGTTTCAGTGAGTTACAAACAATTAAATAACACAAGTGCTGGGGGAACAGTTTATAGTTCAGATATAAACACTGATGTTTATGGTAAAGATAAAAATCACTGTTTAATGAAACATGACGCTGGTGAATTTTTGATGCTGGTAAAAGCAATCACATTGTGTAACCAACAGATGGTAACAAACAACCATCAAAATTATGTTACTGAATAGGTTTTCAAAAATAAAACACCTACAGTATAATAAAACGAAGTTTTATGTGTGAATTGTTGAATCATTAATTGAAGATAAATATGATCTGTTGTACAAGATGTTAGATTTCTATATTTATCATCATCAGCAACAGTAGCAAATATCATGTTTCATATTGAATATTTTCTTTTTTTAGATGGTTCTTTCTTGATTTTTATTTTTATTAAGATTACAGGTTCTTTGTTAAAAGCAATGTTTTTTGCAGTAATATTTTTATATAAATGGAAAGCAAATGACATTTGTCGTCTCACTTTTTTGCTGATCTGAAAAATGGTCCGATCCGTGACAAAAAAAAACCATAGTGTTATCCGAACTGCAGATTTTTGATCCGTTACACCACTATAAATATATCTGTGTAATAAATCTGTTTTGTTGAAATAAAATCACTACTAAAACCCTTTCCCTATCTTGCTGAATGGAATTACTACTTTTCTACACCTATTCAGCTTGAAGCAGAAAAAATAAGCCACGCCCACTGTTTTCTCATTTAATATTTCTGTTCTGTAAATAAATATTTTGAGTCACAATACGAAAATAAGTCGCAGCTTCCTGTTCATTTGGAGTTTAGTCCATAATCTAATTCAGATTAGTTTAGAGGGACAATTTGATCCCAGTTCTGCTGTGGACCGCTAGCTAAACTTCAGATGAATAATTATTAAATTGGTTGCCATTTAAACAGTACAATAAAACCTATGGTATTATTGTATTCAAATAAATGAAGTTGCTTTGCTTTTAAAAGTTTTTATGTGCTCCTAAATTTTTCAACGTAGGAGCACACATGCTCCTTCTGAAAAAAAGTCTCAAGCCCTATATATAATTGAATATTGTTATTAAATTGAAAAAACAAAACAAAAACAAGATCATGCATCACTAATTCATATAGTCATTTATGGAATGTACTGTTAATTTACATTTACATGCAATAAACTTAATTTACTGTTTATTTCACTTATATTTGCTCTATTCTATTTATATATGCTTGTAATTCATTACGTTTTATGGATCGTGGTTCCATCCCCTTGCCAAATCATGCCGATTAATCAAAATGAATGAATTATTTTCAAATAGAGCTATTCAAGTCATCTGGTGAAATTGTAGTCATGTCGCGATTTATATTGCAGAAAAAAAATGTGTACAATACCGCAGTCTTAATTGCCACTCATATTTAGAAACTCTTAATTACTATGCTTTTTATATGTAAAATATATTATTTAATTTGATACAGACACTAAACTGGACTGCACTGTCTTTATATGCATGTGCATGAAGTTAGTTTTATCAATAAAGACAAAATTTGTTTAAACTAATAATATTGTTGCATTAGTTTTATTTGTTTAAATTTAAATTTTTCGGCAGCCATTAGTTTTATCATTAAGTTGATCATTAGTTTTATTATTTACTCTTGATGGGGTAATTCTTTAATTTACTCTCCCTTCACTTGTTTCAAACCAGCTTGAGTTTCTCACATTTGAACACAAAGAAGATATTTAAAAAAAGCTGGAAACCTGTAACCATTGGCTGTAATCTTACTGTAGATGTCAAGAGGATTTTTAGCTTTCATCAAAACACCCTTGAGTGTTAAAAATAAAATAAAAGACCTTTGTGTGGCGCTATTATAAACCTTATTCTGTCATTAAAAAGCATGTATGTTCAAATCTGTTTTAGTTTGACTTTATTTACATTTTTCCCTACTTGGATAAATAAAACTTTAAAAAACACAGCACAGTTCACCCTACTGTTTCATTCAGTTAGACTTTTTCAATGTGGTTCTAACAGACCTTGAATCTATTGGCCAATGTAAATGTATTAAATGAGGATTGATATTACAACAATAACCATGTGTTCAAACAAGGCTAAATGTGGCCATGGAAACAAGAAATTTGTGATGGTCAGATCTTCATAATATTTTAAACTTTTGAACTCGTAAAAAAAAAGCAGAATTGTTTTGTATACATTAACAGCTTGTCTACCCTCCACACTTCTCAAATCTTTCTCTCAGACTATCAAGTGCCTTCTGATCCACCCAAACCCGGAGTCGGCTCTGAATGAAGAGGCTGGGAAGTTACTTTTGGAGGACTATAAGGAGTATGCATCCCGTGCTCATCTTCTAACAGAGATTCATGCTATGGGAGGCACTTCAGGGGCCCCTCAGGAACCTGCAGACGGACCCCAACCCAAGAAACATGCAGGAGACCCAAACAAACGTGTAGCCGGGGCAGGTTTGCCAACAATGGGTACTGGCACCAACAACTCCAATAATAGCAATACCAATGTAGTCGCAAAGAAAAAAACAGATAAGAAACGAGCTCTGAGGCGGCTATAAAAGAGTTTGAATCTGTGCTTTTCTGTGTATATATAAATATTGAAGTGTGCAGACCACCTTTTCTCCTCCTCCAACTGTCCTAGCGTTTTAGGGTGGCCCATTGGTTTTGTCATGTTCCTCTCGTTTTCGTTCCATTCGTCTCTTTCCACTTTACTCTCAGGACTTGAACTGTCCTTGTGGCAATTCTCTCTTTGTTTCATTCACAAAAGGGGTTTTTCATCCGTGTTTCGAAAGTTTTACCATTGTTCAGATTATGAAAGTGATAGTAAAAGTTTTTGGCCATTTATTTGTGGCCTCTAGCGTTACATAATGACCATCAGCTAGATTTTAGTGTATATTGTCGGCACAGAATTTATTATATATTTAGGTAGATTGCAGATGTGATAGGATGATGATTCTGTCTTGTTATATTTGGACTGAACCCATTAAGGTTTTTCAAGGGGTTTAAACAAGAATAGTACATTGCACAGGATATGACCATAGTATGTGTGTTTGCGATGAGAAAGAAGATCAGGAATAACAGAGGGGGAGGGGTAAAATGTGGTCTGAAACTCATGAATTTTTGTTTTGTTTTTTCGTGAGTGCGTTTTTGTGTGGTATTATTTTTGTTTCCAATTTGTACTAAATTTTGTTTTTTCTATTTCATAGTCTCTTTTCAAAAATCCTTTTGTTCCCATTTTTTTAAGTGAACAGCTACATTTACCCAACACTAATGTTTAAGATGAATTCCTTAAAGCCTTGAGGCCAGTTTGGGCAGAGCAATATAGACAAATGGTTAATCATGAAATATGAACCATGAAGGGCAGCGTCATCTTTTGAGTAGTTTGGTTGTCAAATATAGATTTTTATTAAATGTTTATAGTTGCATTTTACTCTGGCTCTGCTGGTCTCTATCAAAAGGCTCTCTAAGGAATACTCCACTTTTTCAGGGATGAAATAAGCTCATTTTACAGCTCCCCTACAATTAAATAGTTGGGTTTTACCATTTTGTTAATCAATTTAACCAATTTCCATGTCTGTGCAGGAGCACTTTTAGCTTAGCTTAGCATAAATCATTAAATTAAATTAGACCATTAGCATCTTGCTGAAATTTTAAAAGTGTTTTGATGGGTTTCCTATTCTTACAATGTGTACTCAGACCAATGAAAGTGAAGTTGCTCTTTTCTAGTTCAATATGGCTAAGATCTAACAGAAAATAATCAATTCCTTTTTTAAATATTTTAATCAAGATGCTAATGGTGTAATCTGATTAAATCATTTATGCTAAGATAAGCTAAGTGTTCCCGCCAGACTTGGAAATCTGCTGAATGAATTTAACAATGGCAAAATTCACTGTTTAACTCTAGGGGAGTTGTAAAATGAGCCTATTCCCAAAAGTGGAGTCTCTCTCTTTTTTTTTTTTTTTTTTTTTAAGGAATCACATCTTGTAGTTTGTTGTTGCCTGTTGTTATACTGTGGTGGACCTTTAGTTCCAAAAGATCCTCGCTAACAACATACAAACTTTGGGCAGGATGTGATTGCAGAAACAGTTTACCCGTATTTAAAAGCTTGTGGATAAACAATAGGGCATTTTGTGGCCGTTTAAGTTATTTAAATTAAGAAATAAAGACATTTTAGGGAGCAATTGGATTCATCTTTTTATTTGATTAAAACTGTTATTTAGGGGTGCACTGATTTTTTTATTTATTTTTGCCAATACTGATTTGAATAAACTATCCAATTCAACACTAATTTGAGCTTTTCTAATTCAAATACTTCACTATTTTGATCATGTTTTAAGTTAGCGAAGTTCAAAAATGCATGCATTAAAGTATTCTAGCTTTATATTGCTGCATAAATTGTTCATTGAACATGAATTGGATCCGTTTAACAGTATTGTTGACGTCTGAGAAAACAAGGTTAAATTTTTAGCTTTTTATTTTACCCAGAGAAAAATTATGCAGCAGACAGCAGCATCTTCATGCATGCTCTTGATAAGCTTTTGGGTTGTATTTCTAAATTCTGTTTTATTTAATCACGTAACATCTGATACTCTAGAGGTTTTAGGTGAATCAAAAATCAGCTGATAAATTGGTGCATCTCTTGTATTGGGGTATGTTTACATGACAATGATGAACTAAAAAGAAAAAGGTTTTGGTGTTGTCAAAAGGATCCCCTTCACAGAGTCTACAAAGTGAGTAATATGACACAAATGCACTAGCATTGTATTATGCATGCCAAGCCAGTAGATGGCGATGTCACAAAGGAGCACTTTGTGTCTGCAAATACAGTCCTGTAGTCTGTTCTTCATGCCCTGCTTGAAATATCTGAGATGATTTGACAGATACTGGATATTTTAGTCATTATAAATGATCTCTGGCTGATTTGGATCTGCAAATAACCAGATGAAAAGATTTGTATGAGGCTTTCTGAGATTCTGTTTGTACTCGTGTTCATTGGCAAGCGCAGATTTATTGATCCCAGCAACCATGATCAGCCTTGCAACGACAGCAGTGCAATGACATCATCTGAATAACATCCAGTTATCAAACATTTGAGAAAAATGAAAAGTTTTAGTAGATTAAATGGTTTGTTAAATGTTATGCAAAACACTTTGCTATTTCCAATATTTGTACAGGTTTATACTTTATATGAAAACAGTATTATATTCAGCAATTCATTTTTCCATAGAGTGGATTTGTTATATCTCGTTTTTTTATTCTGTAATGTAAGGCATAGCTATTTAAATAATTTTGCATGAAAAAAGCAAGCCACCAGCATATTATGGCTTTCATTGTTTAGATTTACATCTGCGCATGACTCCAGGAAAATTATATCATTATTCCTTAAGAAATGAATCTCAGTGACAATAATGACCATTCATATTAGCATACACTTTCTGAAACGGATACAAAAGCTGTCACTGTATCTGTTCAAAACGTATGCGTTTGTCCTGAGCAGCTTTGATCCTCTAGACCTGTTGTTAGGACAGCAACTCCAAGATGAGCTTCAAAGAACCAAACAATCCTGGATCATGTCAAATCATCAATGATCAAATAAAAGCTAATTAACTAATCCACATATGAAGAACGCAAGTTGTCATGTGCTCACTCTCCTATAGGTGGAACATGTACTACACATGGCTTGATCTTAGCATTTTCACAAAATCAAGTTTTTGTAGTTGTGGAGACGAAATCAATTTTTGTCTTTTAAAAGTTGCTCTAAAATTTGCTTTAAAAATTTAAAACCAATTTGGCTTTTTCATGCAAATGAACCAACAAACTTATCCATTTTCATTGAAAACAATGTTATGTCAATATACCCTAAATGTTCATTTACAGCAAGAAAGATATCTACATTTGTGTCCACAATACCTACCCCATAATAATGTTTTCTATTATAATCGCTGTGTGTTTGTCATCTGCTGATTTCTCATGAAAGCAAAATTTGCTTTGTCAGAACTAATGCTGTTTTTGAGGTGTCAAGTTAATCCACAGAGAAAAAAAGATCTGAATTTTGCTTTCTCTGAAATGGCAGTCCTTCCTTGGTAACCTCAGTCTGACGGCTTGGATGGGACATCCTTTACTATTATACTACAAGACAAAGATGGTGAGGATGAGCAATATAATAAAACTCTGTTTAATATTACATTTCTGTTGGAAATGTGACTAACTCATGGTTCATACTTTAAACGTTAAATCTTTATAGCATGATGATGAATTCTGATTGGTCAACAGTTTAAGCGTTCATTAGCTCAAGAAAACAACTGATTACTGTGATTGATTACCACCTCTGCAATAAGCCCATTCTTGACATTTTCTCATTAATAAATATTCTATGGTCAACTGTTGGTGGTATTACAACACCAGCAGGAACTCTGCCACAAAGTGGTAGGCCATGTAAAATCAGAGCGGGGTCAATGAATGCTGAGGCAAATCTCCAGCTCTTTATGAGGATTGTTGTGTGCGCTTGTTTTTCAGGGGTTGGGCTTGGATAATTTTATCTCCCCATATTTTTTGGAACAGTTTTAGAGTAACCCCTTTCTGTTCCAACATAACTGCAAAAAGTAAGTTCCATAAAGACTTGGATGAGCAAGTTTGGTGTGGTGAGGAGCTGTACTGCCCAGAGTCCTGACCTCAACCCAACTGAACACCTTTAAAATGGAGACTGAGCGAGGCTCATCCAACATCAATGCCTGACCTTGCAAATGCACCAAACATTCCCATAACCACATGAAAATTGTGGAAAGCTTTTCCTGGAGATCTAAACATTTATATCTGCAAATGGTGTGCCAACCCCACATTATACACTACAGATTAAGATTGGGCTCTCATTAAATGTCTACACTACCTGACTTCTAGTTGATCATTTAGTATCAGAAGTGGCTTATAAGAAAGGCAAAGGCCTCTAGATTACACTTATTTTACCAAAATAAAATATGATCATGCCTTGATTTTTATTTATTTAATTAGGACAGTAAGGTCTGACTTTGCTTAGACAAAAGTCTTGTCTCTTAACAGAAAGAATGTACAGTGTATAATATATATAATGTATATAAGTCATGGTGCAGTGGAAACAGAATTATTGTTGTGTATGACTCCCATGAGCTTGGAGGACTGCATCCATACATCTCTGCAATGACTCAAATAACTCATTAATAAAGTCATGGAATGACAAAGAAAGCAATCTTGCAGGACTTCCAGAGTTCATCAAGATTCTTTGGATTCATCTTCAATGCCTCCTCCTCCATCTTAACCCAGACATGCTCAATAATGTTCATTTCTGGTGACTGGTCTGGCCAATCCTGGAGCATCTTGATCTGCTTTGCTTTCAGGAACTTTGTTGTGGAGGCTGAAGTATAAGGAGTGTTATCCTGCTGAAGAATTTGCCCTTTCCTGTGGTTTGTTATGTAATGGGCAGCACAAATGTCTTGATACCTCAGGCTGTTGATGTTGCCTTCCACTCTGCAGATGTCTCGCACGCCCCCATACTGAATGAAACCCCAAATCATGATTTATTTTTTTCACCAAACTTGACTGATTTCTGTGTAAAACTTGCGGGTTCCAATAGGTCTTCTTCAGTATTTGTAATGATTGGGCTGCAGTTCAACAGATGATTCATAGAAAAAATCTTATCTTCTGCCACTTTTCCAAATGATCAACTAGAAGTCAAGTTATTATCTGTTGCTCTTACAACTGGGGTTGACAACAAGACTTTTGTCAGGTAGTGTATATATATCACACAAGTAGCAGTGCGATATGGCTGTATATCGGCACTGGTGGGAGGCTCGAGGCCACAGGCTGAGTGCCTTAGTGTCCCACCAGTGACGATATACAGTCATATCCCATTGCTACTTGTGTGATATTGTGTTTACAACAGTTTGACGGCAAAATCTTGTATTAAAAGAAAATCAAACACGGAGAGTCTAAAAACCTTTTTGTATGAGGAGCTATTTTCTTCCGCCACTCATTCACAATTGCAGCTAACGTCAAATCAGCAGAAACCGTTGCTATTTCACAAACGTTATTTTAGAGCTAGTATTTGTATAATTCTCTAGCATAATGTATGAAGTGGTGACAAAACAGGTGATTTTTCTGACATTTTAGTATTATAAGGCTGAACTGCATGAAATGTCGTCAGTCTACAGAGATTTCCCAGTATTTCTCTGTTGCAATTGAGAGATCACAATAATTAACCCCACAGACAAGAGAGAGATCGAATTAAAATGTCACTTACCTTTTTTTTTTATAATGATTTGTTCAGCTGTAGTTTGAAATTTTGACTTTTTCTCCCCTAAGGACTTAAGTGGTCTCTGTCGCCATCTTGTGGTAGAATGTGTCTGTTGATATCCACCAACGTGCTGAATCTTCAAAGTATAAATATTTTTTATGAAGGCACCATCCTTAATAGTAAACAGCATACTTGCGATATAAACAACTACATTCTCACCAAAAAATCATCAAAAGTACATTATGTTGTCCAACAGCTGCATTATGTCAAACTGTAGTGAGCATAGTCCTCTGTCATGTGGGCGAATGCACAAAGGTGAAGAAGCTGTATTAGTGCTGATATTGCAGAATATCACACGGCTGATTAGCCAATCAGATTCAAGAACTAGACAGAACTATGTTGTATGTGTATATATATATATATATATATATATATATATATATATATATATATATGTATGTATGTGTGTGTGTGTGTGTGTATATATATTGGATAGTTAAAACTGGGAATGATACTTTTTTCCTGTGTGTTGGGAGATAATAACAGCATGTTTAATAGAAATGAATATTTACTTTCAAATAATCTGCTGTTCAGGTGTGGAGTTTATTTGACATCTTACCTTGCAGGCTGTTTTGCTTGGATTTAATCAGCATTTGAAACGTAATGATGGATACGTACTGTTTTTGAAACCAATACGTTTAGTGCATTTCTCCCCTTGAAACTTTTATGAAATACTCAGTATTTTCCCCATATTCAGAGGGCGCATTGCGGGCTGTAATTTGTGCGGGTTATGAACGGATGATCAGTTTCCGTCGCAAGTTTCCTGAGCGGCCGAATCAGCGGCCCACCCACCTGGATAGGAATAGCTAAGTGCACACCGGTTAATTGCTGTCTGTAGGAAGGGAAACCGATGAGGGGGAAGATGTGAGCTTCAAGTATTTACAATAAAGTCGAGATGCAAAAAAAAAAAAGATTTAAAATCTGTTGGTTGTGCATGGGCCTATAGACTGCAAAACAGCTCGCACTTTCACCTGTGCAAATCCTAGTGCCAGGAGAGAAAAAAAGTAAATGAATTGCTGTTCTAGCAAGGAGTGGTTAATATTTGATGCTCTCTCGGTGGATTATGTGCGCTGAGCTGATTGCATCGCTCTCCATGGTGCTGAAATGGCGAATGACGGCTGTCGATTAGCTAGAGGCGCCGTAGAGGATCAGCACTTGATTGCACAATTCTGCACCAGATGATTTGAGATTATTAACTCCAACTCATTTGTTAGATATTAGATTAGGCGCAGGTTTATTAATGGAAATAGCTGGAGATTTAATTATGCATTAATTTGCCTATGATTCATCTTTGATAACAAAGGACTTCTTAAATAAAGTTGCATTTATTGCAGAGGAAACCATTCATAAATATTTTACCAATTAAAATGAATGTGTTTTTATATAATTGGTTATCATTTTTTTAATCTATAGACAGTGTAGTAATATTTCGAAACATTCCATATTTTCGTAGTTAAATATTAGACATTTTCATTTTAGTTTTGTTATTATGTGAAGGTTATATTTCATCATATGCTGTGGCAAAAGCGACGGTTGTCATTATGCGGGTTGGCTTTTCTCTGTCTCTCTCCCCCTCTTTGTGTTTGCTTATCTTTTATGTGCATTTCGTTTTTAAATCCATATTGGATTGCCACATTTGTCAAACGCCATAGCTTACCTCTTTATATCCCCGAGCCATTCCTTCTATCTTTAAGGGAACGGAATCAAGATTATTAGAGTCACAAACAAAATGACATTGTTGTCATGGCAACCGATCTGTGTGTCCCCCATCACCACACACACACACACACACAGACACACCATATTGCTTAGCCAGCCATAATCGTGGCAAGGATGAGAAGTAGTTTGAGAAACGAAACACTTGAAGCGGTCGGGAATCAACGTATCAAACCCTCATCAACGCCGTCTCGCGAAACCAATAAACGCACTATTCAGCGCAGCGGACCTGTGTGAGAACACCCGCCTCATTCCACCGGTGTTTCGTGACAGGGTCGGAATGTTCTTGTGTGCACACTTTGCAGGCGGCGTCGATTAACGGCAACGTTAAGGAGCAACAATTCATGGCATCGGTCATTCTGAGCGTCATTAAAAATACACGAGGGACTTAGAGTAAGGTGATCTCACCTGGAATACTTTCACAGCACATAACGTTAACACGCAAATAAGTTGCACTAAAGGGGCAAAAAACGATGGTCTAATCTCTAACAGGAACATGGAAACGAGCGGGGTTGGTGAGAGAAAATCCTGGGAAGAAATTAGTGACTATAACAGTTGTTTTGTTACCAAAAGACGAGGCTGTCATCAGTAGGGGAGCGCTGCAACAGTTTGTGGGAATTATTCATCAGCCATCATCGTCGCTCAGGTTGAATAAGATGTGAGACTGCTGCTGTTGTTTGTCGTGAGGATCAGTGCAATCCAGTTCAGGTAAGTCTCTTAAGTTCAACTACACAGCTGCAAGTCGTCTAATTGTCTTTATCAATGCGTGTTTTATTCGCTCTATGCTTCTGTTCTCATGGAAGTTTTGTGGCGTACGCTTGTAAATGTGTTAGGCGAGACTATGTTCGTGTCACATCTTGTAATTTGAGTGAGTTTCGGGCGTGCAGAGGAAGATGTTCACACATATGTAAGTGTAAGGTGGCTCCACATCAGCCTTCGTGCAAACATGCATTCACGCCTACGCAGACGGCCATTCATTGCGCTCGCGCTGCTTGTCATGTCCACCTACTCACCCTCGTGCGAAGTACAGCTCAACAATCCGCAAGAGACACGTCGATACACGATACTTTCACCTTCGACTATCAGAAATGTATCAAAAGCTGTTATTATTGGGGAACATGAGTGTAGCGAGAGCGTCAAAAGTCAGCTTTTGCGCAGAGGAGTTTTCGCACGGTGTGTTTCTCCACAGGTATGACGCTCGCTCGTTCTGCATGTGTTAAATTGACAGAATCACAGATTGGTGGGGCTTTTGCGGCCTACACATAATTAACAACTTCTAAAATAACTGTGGATATATATGTTTTTTCTACATGATATCTAACTGTAAGTACAGATGTGTTCAAGATGGCATCTCTGTAGAAAATGCTGACAAATCCGAGTAAACTTGAAAACACTTGAAGAAAGCACATGCAATATTTGTTGTGTTATTATTTTTATATTCTAACTGGTGTGATTATTACAGCTCATACAAATAAAGCTATTTGTCCTGTTTAGACATCTGTAAAATTAGCTGTCAAGCAGAATTTGTTCTTGCTAAATGGCACATTTTAATGTTTTGCAACACATTTTCCTCTGAAGTCAGATTGTGCTTGGGGGGGAGGGGACAGGGGGGACTGTCCATTAATGTGATTATTCCTCACCTTATTGCTTTAGTTCTGCAAAGCTGCACAAAAAGTGGTTTTGTTTGGTCTCTTTTACCTTTTATCTTTGCATTCATTCAACAGAAAATAAAAGTATTTTTATATTCTGACGAGAGACATTATTCCAGCTCATGTAAATAAAGCTGGATTTCTTTCATGTGACAATATTATCTTTTACTCATTAAATCATTTTTTATGGGCCATCTGCACCAACCTGATCTGATAAAAATGTAACAAAAAATAAATTAGATTTTTTTAATAATCCCATTTGTACTTAAATAGACAATTTCTAAAAGACCCATCCCCCTTATATAATAAGTAAAAAAGTTAAATAAAAATATATATAAGCCTCTGGGACCTGAGCAGATCATCCTCAAAGTACAAATGAGATCAGATTGATTCATATAAATTAGCCAATAATGCAATATTTGAAGAGTTCAGATGCAAAAACCTGTAAGTGCCGTCTGAAAATTTCCTCTAAAACTTTCATTTTTTGTTATCTCCTATGTTTGTGTTCAGTTATTTCACTTTAAAAACAAAGGAAATAACTAATTCTTCGCACTAAGAGTAAAATTATTAAAACTACACACAACAGCCTGAGAAAATGCTCATTTTTGCTGAAAATTTCAGACAACACTTTTTGCACAGACACAGAAGTTTTTGCATCTGAACTCTTCATACAAATTGCTGTGAGATTGTATTCATCTTCACCACTGACAAAAGACTATGCATTTTAACCTACAAAATAATTCATTTGAGATGCTTTGCAAAACATTTTACTCATTAAACCAACCTGAATCCACTGGATAAAAATAATTATTTCCATGCTTTAGAGAATTAGTGGATAATTCATATGAATTTAGTCTCAGAAACTACGATTTCTATAAAGAAGGCCCATCCCTAAATATGTGCGTCACTATGACGTGAGCAGATCATCCAAAACATACAAGTTAATACAAATATTACAATGACGTCAAATTATTACAAACTACCGTGAGACTGTTGGCTTGCACCTCTGACAGAAATGCTTCACGATGCACACAAAGTGGATTTCTTTGGTCTCTTTCACTTTTTATTTTGTACATTCTAACAAATTTTCCTTCATGCAGATTGGTGAAGTATTTGAAGCTCCGAGCAGAATTTAGTTTTGCGACATTTCACAATGCAAACCCACACAACCATTTAGATCTTTTAGCACCACAG
This sequence comes from Danio tinwini, assembly GCA_903798205.1. Lineage (NCBI taxonomy): Eukaryota > Metazoa > Chordata > Actinopteri > Cypriniformes > Danionidae > Danio > Danio tinwini. The sequence continues at coordinate 3,746,886 of CAIGQZ010033112.1, forward strand.
AGCCTAACATTGTCCACCATGCAAACAAAGTGGGTTTTTAAGTCTCTTACCCTTCCGATTTCATTCATTTGACAGCCGAGCCTTTTAACAACATCAAGAACAAGGCGATTCATTTTATAAATATGCATTTTTAATAGGAGTCAACGTTATGTTTTAGGGCGATGGACTGCTAGTCGAGTCCACAAATAGCCAGGAGCGTCACTGGGGTATGAGGCGAAAAGGACAAACTCTTTGTCTTTCAAGAGGAGGGCAGCTTTGGAGGGGAGAAGAAGGTCTATTCATCCAATCTATCATTCTCTTTCTCCTTCTCTCCTTCTATACAAGACTGAACTACTGCAGTGCTATTCTGAGAGAGAGTGAGCTGCCTCAACCCACGCACTGAATATCACAGAGAGAGAGAGAGATAAAGAGAAGTCGACAGAATGGCCAAAACAGACATGTTTTGCAACAGTAATACAATGAAATCGAAGGAGAACGGCACGATTTCCTAAGATCAGATTAAAGGCAGGTGAAGCGTCCACGATTTTCTCAGCGAACTCCCGTTTCTGTCGGATTTTGAAGCTGTTTGTGAATGCGCCACATCTTCAGTGGCACATCTCTTTAGAAGTCGCCCACAGTGCCTTGCTGATTGGGCGCTGCGTTCAGGAAAAAAAAAAAAGCTAATCCAGTTTGTAGAGGCGCATACTGTTTCGCATAGACAAGAAGGTGTCGAAATGGCCCACGCTTTATTATAGATATGCAAATGAGAGGTTACTGTTTTTAATGTTGAAGACTGGAAACTGTAAACGGCCCACATGGATCACCTGCTCAGATCAAAGTTGCAGGTCTTCTCTGGTTGCTTCCAGCAGAACTTCATGATGAGTGTGAGGAAAATACAAAAAAAAAACAATAACAAGAACAAAAAAAATGCCCTAGTCTTCCCACGTAGGTCTCGCTGGTTGCCCTGTATGTGCAAAATCTGTAATTGAATCTGTCCTTTTTCAAAGCTTGACTATTAAATTCATCCATATTAATTATGCACTAAATGAGTGGCAAACCCATCAGCAGGTTCGGTTCTGCTAATCATGAAAATTTCATTCACATTTCCAGTGTTACATCGATAAGTCAATATATGTGTAATAATATAATATAATTCATATAGAGTTAAAGTCAGAATTAGGGCTGCATGATATTGGAAAATCTGATATTGTGTTATCTTATTTTTCTGTGATTTTGCAATATGAATATAGATCACAAGGTAGTTTGAATAGCTCTATTTACGGAAATTGAATAATCACAATTCTTAAAATGCGTTTCATTTCTAGTCCAAATATCTAAAAATGTCTTAGATCAAGCAAATCAAATATATTAAATATTGTTTTGTTTTCACCTTCAGAAGAAACTAAAGAGTTTTTCCTTAAAACAAGCTAAATTGTCTGCCAATGGGGTAAGTAAAATGATCATGTTTTCAGTTTGAATTCAGTCAAATTCTATATATGACAAACTAAATACAATTCATTTTTGTTCGAATTTCCAACATTATCATTTTTTTGTGGCCAAATTTTTAAAACTGTCTTGCTCAGTCAAAGGCCATAAAAACACATGCAAAGGACAAGGTTTCACTCTATTATGCTTAAACTTACAAATCCCATTTGTGTTCTGTAGCTCCTGGTCAGCTATAATTCAGACTCAACATTGCAGATCCTGTGATGTGACTATTGCAGATGTGCACATTGCATTATCGATGCTGAAACGAAATACTGTGCAGCCCTAGTCAGAATTATTAGCCCTCCTGCATTATTAGCCCCCCTGTATATTTTCCCTAATATACATTTCATAAAACATCTAATTTATGTACGATAGACACAATTCTAAAAATGTAAACATTACAAGAAAGTCAGACTGAACAAAACATGTTTTTAATTTAGACTTAAAAATGTTTATGCTTTCAGCACATCTTGCTGAAAAGCAATGTGACCAGCAGTATCAGAAATTGGCTATTAAAACTATGCATTACTGTAAAATGCATTAAAAATTCTTTGCTACCAGCACTTGTCAAATGACTAAATATAATATAATATAATATAATATAATATAATATAATATAATATAA
>CAIGQZ010033112.1:3751314-3790953 GCA_903798205.1 Danio tinwini
ATATTATATTATATTATATTATATTATATTATATTATATTATATTATTATCTTTAAATTCTAACATTTACAAAAAAATGTATTAAAAAAATACATTAATATTGTATAAAAAGAAAAAAAATATATAATGTATTGGCATTTGTAAAAGCCAAATATTTGTAAAATTAATGCAAATAATGCATAAAATATTATATTTTATTATGTTATGTTAAATTATATTAAATTATACTAAGCCTAAAAGAAAATGAATGAATGAATAATATAATGTGAAATAATTTGTAATCTACATATAACTGGTCTTTTATTGTATTTATTAGTTTTAGTAAGAATAATTATGTGCTGTTGTAATATTTTCATCAAACATTTCAGTTAAATTATTGAAATGAATTCCCCCTATATATTAAATATAATTTCTTTCTGCTATTATTCCATAATTTGTGTCTGTCCACATGTATGTGTGTATATATTTTGTATTATTTAAGATAGCAAGATAGCAGCGACTTTTGCCACAACGTCACAGTACACATGATGCAACACCATTATAGCTACGATGAATCGGCAGCAAGCGGATTTATTTATTTATTTTTGACCATCCCTGTATCCCCTGTACATTCGGATGGTCAGTTTCCTTTGGTCACATCTGTGCCTCATTACATCAAACACATGCCGTCAGCCTCTCTTACACCATTAACCTGTTGATCTGCCACAACAGACATTTGGAGGGCTGCCGCATTAATAACACAATAACTGTTAAAAAAAAGCACATTTGGTCAGCGTTTACTGTCTGCATGCATTGCAGTTTGGTGTTAGCACTGTATGTTCCTGCTGTTGTGTATTGTGTGTATTGTGTGTACTGTGTGCGCGTGTGTGTGTTAGTAAGTGGTGTCACTGAACGCTCTCCATTCTCTTCCACCCACACACTGCACTCCCACATGCACACACACAGCACACAGCACCTCTCCGCTGTCATACCTCTGGCTCTGTGCACTTCTGCTTTGCTGTGCTCATATTTAAATCTCTACCCTGCATTTATCTCGCTTTTCTCTCGCACGTCTTTCATCTGCTCCATGGTTTTCCACAGGCCCCTGCAATTGTGAAAAACCAAAGAGTGTAGGTATTTATTAGAGAATAAGTTTTTTTCACAACATGGTCTCTTTCACTTCCTGTGACACATAGACCTACAGTGTCAGGAAAGCAGGAGCTTTCACTCTCTCTTTCGTCCCCCCCCCCCCCACCTCCTCCATGTCGTACATCATGCTACGCTCTCTGAAAAGGACTGATCACTATTTGTTCAGATCATTGCTACTATTCACTTTTCTCAATGCTTCTGATTCATAGTGACTTGTGGTAACGCAGTAGACAAACGGTCATCACATCATCTCACTTAACGCCATGAGTGGGAATTTTGCAGCTGTACTGCATGTAATGGGTACAAATGACAGGCTTAAAGGGATAGTTCTTGCAGAAATGACAATTTGCAGTTTACTTACCTTCAGGCCATCCAAAATAAGAGAGAGTTTATTGTTTTTTTCCTTCAGTAAGGACATTACAGAAGATGCAGGGTGCTACAAATCCATAAAAATACTTGAATTTAAATGTAGTGTTTGAAAAGTGCTTGGATTTCAGATAAAGCACTTAAACTGGTAGAAAATGCAATTGAAACTACTTTCATAATAATCTATGTTACTAAATAGGTAATAGGCGGTTCATTCTGCTGTGGCAACCCGTGTTTAATGAAGGGACTACGCCAAAAAGAAAGAAGAAATAGGTAATAATAATGATGATTCATTTATTCATTGTCCTTCGGCTTGGTCTTTATTCATCAGGGGTCGCCACAGCGGAATGAACCACCAACTATTCCAGCATGTGTTTTATGCAGCAGATGCCCTTCCAGGCGCAACCCAGTACTGGGAAACACCCATACACTCTCGCATTCACACACACACACACACACTAATACACTACGACCAGTTTTGTTTACCCAATTCATCTATAGCGCATGTCTTCGGACTGTGGGGGAAACCGGAGCACCTGGAGAAAACCCACGCAAGCATTAGGAGAACATGTAAACTCCACACAGAAATGCCAACTGGCCCTGCTGGGACTCAAACCAGAGACTTTCTTGCTGTAAAGCGGCAGTGTTAACCACTGAGCCACCGTGCCTATTAACTATTTAAAATAAAATCAATATATTTGCGTAAAATGTTGAGCTTTTTTTTTGTCTTTACCATTTGCTTACACTGTGGTTTATGAGTGAACATTACATAAAAAAAATATATATATATCAATTTAAAGGGGAAATATTATCCCAAAATCACTTTTATAAGAGGTTTAAACACAGTTGGGTGGTGACTGCGTGACTATAATCAGCCACTAATGGTAAAAATGAATTAGTTTTATTTGATATAATCACACTTTATAAAAACAGTCTGCAGAAAGGCTTAGACTGACATTCTCTAGGTGTATGTGTCATCAGAGGGAGAAAGCCCCGCTCATTAGTTCTCTTCATCGTTAGCAAAGAGAGTCCTGAGTGAGAAGCAAGCAGCCTTCCGCCATTAGGGTTTTTCGTGACATACCTGTTAAAGATAATGTAAATGACCAAGTGGCTTTAAATGTCATGCTTTAAAAAATAAAATGCCCAGATGAACATCATAAGCTATGTTTCCACCTAAAAACGCAAATTAAATGTATGCGCAAAACTGAAATGTTGCATAAAAAGCATGTGAATAAAGCAGAATTTCCATTCAGCGAATCAAAGAGAACAAAATCGTCTCTTTCCGATTAACTGGCGCCAAATATCAACGGTAAAAACGTAATTTGCTGCGGTAGGAGAAGCTGCATGAATCTTTTACTTATTTAATGAATGACTTGCGCCTCAAAAGACAATGCTGACACACAATGAACGTTTGGTGGTGTGTGAGACGCAGAGCGCAGACGCTCTTGACAGTTCTGGACATAATTAAAAATATAATAACACTAATACTGAAATTGTTATGGCATTTTAGAATGACTAAAACAACATTTCAGATGTTTTACAGTGTGCTCAGCCTTCATCTTGGCCAGTCCATTAACCTTTAGGATAGAAACATAGCTACAGTTTTCTTCCGAGACACTTCTTTGGACATTTTTAGTTTTTCACAGAGATAACATTAGTCCTGTTTTTAATCTGCCACTATGCTGATGCACAGGCATTTGAATTTAAAGTGACAGTCACCAAAACAGCACAATTTGGATTAAACCCCTTAAGGGGTTGCAAAAGAATATCCGTGTGGTATTTTGAGCAAAAACTTCTCATACACACTCTACACTCTCAGAAATAAAGGTATAGGAGCTGTCACTGGGGCAGTGCCTTTTCAAAAGATACATATTTGTACCCAAAGATCCACATTGGTACCTAAATTAGGTATTATTAGTACCCAAATGTACCTAAAAAGTACCTTTGAGGTACCATTATGAAACCCTCAGGTACAAATTTGTAACTTTTAAAAAGGTACTGCCCCAGTGACAGCTCATGTACCTTTATTTCTAAGAGTGTAGGAATATCAGATAATTTTTTTTACATCTTGTAGAAAGGTGCATAATAGGTCCCCTTTAAGGTGGATTTTCAGATGTGAGTAAATTACATTTAATAGAGCAAATGACAGTAATTCAATGTTGGGCTTGGGGCAAACATGCCATCAAATCGTCCTAAGGATATTCTATTGTGTAGTATATAATTCCGTCTGGTTTAATGTGATGTATAAGTTTGTAAATATGTAATTTACCACACAATTTTAAAGTGCTGTAAAAGTTTGAAAATGCCAAGGGAAAGTGCTTGAAAAGTGCTTAAATGTGACTTTAAAATATGTGTAAGAACCCTGAAGGTTTATAGCTGAAACTGCTCCTTGGTGATTCATAAATTGTAAGTCAACAATTTCCAGCACTTTCAGAGTTTTAATTAGGATAGTTAGAAGATAGTTTAGATGATAGTTTTCTGAAATGAAACAAATGGCATCAGCTTATGTGCGAGTTTTTCTGCTCAAAACAACCCAGTCTCTTTCCAAATAAATGCCTCAGTCTACATTTTTGCAAAACGTAAAATACGTTGCACCAGGTAGAATTTGTTGCACATTTCAGATGACAAATCCACTAGAGGGCACTGTGTACATTTTTTGCAAATCTGAAATATGTTACTTTTTATGGTACATTTTGTTATAGGTTTCAGAAACATGTCCTGTGCACATCCACGAAAAGGTGCAGCTTTTTCTACAGATCATCTAATAAACCACTGAATTAAACCCAACCAGTTGTGTTTTTAAAAGTAAACTTAAGAGAAAATGCTCTGCGACTACATGGTTTTACCTTGATTTTACATTGCTTTTATGTGTGGAACTGTATTTTATCAGACTTGAATCCAAGCATTCTGCATCTCAAGTACAACATCGCCACCTTAGAATTATAAGGTTCTATCTGACATTTTTATCAAAATTGAGGTATTGGCATATTCTTATTAAATGACAACTTATTTACATTATGGGATTTTTTTTAAAGAAGTTGTTTACATTTTAAGACTTTTTATTTAAAAAAACAAATGTTACACACATACTGTTACACACATAAAACTTTGAAGCTCAATACCTCAAAATCATTCAGAACGCAGATAGAACCTTATAATTCCAAGGTGACTTCTTCTTGAAAGTTGCCTATATGGAGATAGATATGTGAGGCAAATGTATTAAATTGCAAATTATGGACATTGTTAAAATGTTTGGTGGTATATATTTAGTGTTGTCCAAAGAACTACATAAAGATACTGCTTTATGTGCTTATAATATTCCCCTGTAAATATGACTAGTGTGTAAAGAAACAAATGTTGTTGGCATCATACTGCCCCCATAGCTTTAATTTCACCTAAAAATTGCAGTCAAACATAAGTATTTGCAGTTTCACAGTATAGTAGGCTAAAGCCTGCATTTCCAATGAGCCTCTGTTGGCTCATCATTATACAAGAAGATTGTGCTCCAGACTGTCATGAACAAGCTTATTTGCATACCAACATAGTTGGACGCTGTTAATGCACAATCACTGTTGTAGGTAGATTAACTGTAATGCTGTGTAAGATGTTCATCTGAATTTAAAAAAAACTTTTAGGCTTTGTGCTGTCAGTTTCAGAGCACAGTGAATATAGCCACAGTTTATTTACTCATGCTTCTCTCTAAAACAGGCAAAGCATTGCTAGCAAGTATTCAAATGATTACAATTTGAATATTTTTAGGGCAAACTAACAATAATGTAAATATTAGTATTGTATTATTTTAATAAATAAAGGAAGACTGTGCAATATTACCATTTGAAATAATAATATCAAATATGAATTTGTTGTTCATTTTTTATTTATTATATATATTATTATTATTATAGTAGGCCACATGATATGCACCAAAGCAAATCTGATGGTGCTCACATGAATGACACTGATAAATATATCTGCACCCAAGGTGTAATGTTGTAAATAATGCTCAGTTTTTTCAACACAGACCAATCATCACATTTTGTAAGACATTGTCAGGAGACCAAGGTATTTATTTAGTTTAATCTCTATTTCTGACTCTCAAAGTACTGATAATCACTGTGTAATGTGTGTATTTATATAGCGCATTTATCGTGTATAGCCATACACCTAAAGCGCTTCACAATCATGAGGGGAATATCTCCACACCACCACCACCACTTGGATGATGCAACAGCAGCCACAGGACAACGGCGCCAGTGCGCTCACCACACACCAGCTATAGGTGGAGTGGAGAGACAGTGATAGAGCCAATTCAGTGGATGGAGATGATTGGTACACCACAATGGTTAAGGGCTGAAAGGAGGATGTGGCCAGGACACCAGGGTTACACCCCTACTCTTTATACTATTCCATGAGATTTTTAATGACCACAGAGTGCCAGGATCTCAGTTTAACGTCTCATCCGAAAGATGGCGCTCACTGACAGTATAGTGTCCCCTTTACTATACTGGGGCATTAGGACTCACACAGACCACAGATTGAGCACCCTCTGCTGGCCTCTCACACCACTTCCAACAGCAACCTAGTTTTCCCATGTGGTCTCCCATCCAGGCACTGACCAGGCTCAGCCCTGCTTAGCTTCAGTGAGTAACAGCTCTTAGGCTGCAGGGTGATATGGCTGTTGCAGTCACTGACTGTTGAATTACCAAGGAGCACAGTTTCAGCTTAAACTCCTTTTTAAATATTACAGAAGAGAACAAGTCACCTACATCTTAAATTGCCTGAGGGGGTAAATTAACAGCACATTTGCATTTTGGGGTGGACGTTTCCTTTTAAGCACAGATCTTGAGGGATAAATATAAAATTTAATCTTAATTTCACTCAGTAATAATGTAGATAATGTTACATTTATTTTTACTGTGACCTCACTACATTTTAGTGCATATGATACATTCCCTTTTTATTGATTATAATTACACACTTCGGACACTTTATTAGGTACACCTTACTAGTACCAGGTTGTACCCACTTTTGCCTTCTGAACTGCCTCGATCCTTAGTGGCATAGGTTCAACAAGGCACTGGAAAATGTTCCTCAGAGGTTTTGGTCTAAAATTACATGATAGCATCACACAGTTGTTGTTTTTTTTTTCGCTGCACATCGATGATGCCAATCTCCCGTTCCACCACATCCCAAAGGTGCTCTATTGGATTGAGATCTGGTGACTGTGGAGGCCATTTGAGTACAGTGAACTCATTGTAATGTTCAAGAAACCAGTCTTGAGATGATTCGCTATTTATGACATGGCGCTTTATCCTGCTGGAAGTAGCCATCAGAAGATAGGTGCACTGTGGTCATAAAGGAAAGGACATGGTTAGCAATAATACTCAGTTAGGCTGTGGTGTTGACATGATGCTCAATTGGTACCAATGGGCCCAAAGTGTGCCAAGAATGAACTGCAGCCTGAACTGTTCATACAAGGCAGGATGGATCCATACTTTCATGTTGTTGATTCCAAATTCTGACCCTACCATGCGAATGTCGCAGCATAAATCGAGACTCATCAGACCAGGCAGCGTTTTTCCAATCTTCAATTGTACAGTTTTGGTAAGCCTGTACAAATTGTAGCCTAAGTTTCCTGTTCTTAGCTGACAGGAGTACCACCGGTTGTGGTCTTCTGCTGCTGTAGCCCATCCGCTTCAAGGTTGGACGTGTTGTGCATTCAGAGATGCTCTTCTGCATACCTCGGTTGTAACGAGTGGTTATTTGAGTTATTGTTGCCTTTCTATCAGTTCAAACCTATCTGGCCATCCTCCTCTGACCTCTGGCATCAACAAGGCATTTGCGCCCACAGGACTGCCGCTCACTGGATAATTTCTCTTTTTGGGACCATTCTCTGTAAACCCTAGAGATGGTTGTGTGTAAAAATCCCAGTAGATCAGCAGTTTCTGAAATACTCAGACCAGCCTGTCTGACACCAACGACCACGCCACGTTCAAAGTCTCTTAAATCAGTATTTCTCAACCACGTTTCTGCAGGACCACCAGCTCTGCACATTTTCCATGTCTCCTTAACCAAACACACCTTATTCGGATTATCAGATCATTAGCAGAGACTGAAAGACCTGTAATGGGTATGACAGACAAAGGAGACATCCAAAACATGCAGTGCTGTTGATTCTCCTGGAATGTGATTGAGAAACACTGTCTTAAATCACCTTTCTAACCCTTTTCTGATGCTCGGTTTGAACTGCAGCAGATCGTCTTGACCATGTCTACATTACATTTGCATTCAAAGCAGTTACCTAATAATATATTGTCATCAATAAATAACTTTGTACTCTGAAACAGAGTGAATAGTCTGAATAGTGAATTATTCATTTAAATGATATTTTACTTTTCAATTAATATTTTAAACTATTTCAAGAATATAGGAAGGTTTTTCAGAATTTGTGAGTCTGAACATATCTGACTGTAGCCGTACTGAAATCTTACAGATTCAATGTTTCATTCTGTTTCAGAATGAATCAAAGAACCAGAACTAATATGGTCCTCGGGGCATGTGTGGGTATTTATTTAACTGTAACTGCAAGTTTTGCTGTTGTTTATTGGAATGCACATCACATTTAGGCTATAAGCAAATTTTAAGATGTTGATTTATGTGAGTTGGTATATTTATCTCATTTATTTTGCAATGTTACCACATACTTTTTAGGAACTCTTATTGATTTTGAACATTGTTAAACCGAATGATTGCTTTTTGCAGATATGCATATTTAATGTGTTCATACACTAATATTTATAGTTCTGACATAGTTTTGAAATACATTCTTGCTGTAGCTTTAATGTGTTTAAACATGCAGCCGTACCCCATAAAAATCTCTTTTGTGCTGAATTCTATATTGATTGCTTTAGTTGCTGCATACCTTATTTGTCTGTCACATCACATGCCATATGTGTCGCAATGAAAATAATAGGCTGCCATGCAGATGACAAGCTAACTATGATCTTTCAAAAACTTTCACACAGATGTCTCTCTCTCTGTGTATGTATGTAGGCAGTAACATCAGTGTGTTGATTTCTTTTCAGAGACACATCGCTTGACAACCGACCACTTCATAACCGCCAACAGATTCCAAGATCAACCCTGCAAAAAACCTGAGGAAACAGCCATGTCCACACCATGGGACTTTAAAGTATTTCTCCAAGAACTTCAGCGAATGGTTTCAAATGTTTCACCATTTCAATGAAAAGTGGGCTTATCTTAAAAGCTAATCTTCTGCGTGAACCTTAAGAAACTGGAAAGAGTCTGGCAGGTTTACACACGTCCTTCTTTATTGTGAAGACAATCAGCCTTGAAAACGTTGTACGTCTTTACTGCCAACATCTTTTATTTTGCGTATGTCTGTCATCACTTTATTGAACACTCTTTAAATCGACGGCTAAAATCTGTATAGGTAGGGCATACCTTTGTTTTTATTCAACATGACAGGCGAATCAATTCACACCTGATTCCTTTCAACTGTTGTAAATTTGCACACAGAGTTATCTTGGTAATTCTTCCCATGCCGAATGAGAAAATGCACATTCATATCAGTTCAGTAATGTAGAGGTTTATCAGACCAGGATGCTGAACGAAATCAAAATGATTCCTCATCATACCACCCTCAAACCCTTAGAGGAGTCCACCGTCCTGAGTAGTCCTGTTAACACGTAAAGGAGATTAGTTTGATTTCTTTTTCACTAAGTGTATGGACATTGTTTATACCAGTTAATAATAGTAAACTTTCAGGGAGCATCACCGGTCAGGGAAATCTGCTTAAAGACTAAGTGCCATTGCTGAATGTAAGGAGTGCCCAAATAAAACAAACAAAAAATATATATATATATTAGCAAAACATTAGTTTACATTTTTAAAGATGTTTACAGTTGCCCCTATCTCTTAGACGAATCTTTCATCCTGATAAGTGCCAAAACAAGAAGTTAAACCTGAATACTTTTAATGTACACAGCTGTACTACTTAATTGCCTTGATGTGTGCGTGAAAACACTGGATATTGAAATAATAGGACAGAAACGAGAAGCCATTTTGTTCGTCAGTTGCTAAGAAAATGTCTATTTTTGAAGAAAGCCACAAAAGGGAACATTTGCCTTGTTAATATCTGACAGTTTTTTAATTTCCTGTTTACACAATTGTATGTTGCTTGCATTGTCAGCATTTGGATTGTTTAACGTATTGTTCAGGGTTTCCAGCTGTATGCTGGACAGAAGCGCTGCATGATGAGAAAATATGTGTTGTATAACTCACCTTGAAGCTGAAAGCATATCAAGATAGTTATTTCCCCCTCTCTCTCTCACGCCATCTGAGAGTGCGACCGTTCTCTTTTACAGACTTTGTAAACAGATTTCACTTTCGAGACTGTTTTAATATAGACTCAGATTTCATACGTCGGAGGGCTGCTACAAGAATATTTGACAGAGCTAAGCAAGCTGCTTTTACAAAATTCGGCATTGTGCGGTGAGTTGAGTCAGCGAGAGAAAATAGCAGCGTTAGTCATGTAAAGATGATGCCCACCTTGGAAGCTCGAGTCCGTGTCATCATTCTCTTCCTGCTAATCGCTGTCCCACTTAACGCTTCCTCTGCGAGCGTCCCGGGCCCCTCCAGAAATGGGCCTATCACTATCACCCCGACGCCCAACCCCAGATCTCAGGGCAGGAGCTTTATGTACCCCCTTGCTAAAAACGGTGGGAACATGCGAGGGAAGTCCATGAATCGTCGGCCAAAGCAGCCAGCTGGAGTGGCAGAAATGCCCCTCAGGCCGCTGCCTCAAATAATGCTGCCAAAGAATGTAACGACTGATGCACTGAAGGCCCCTTTTGGAGCGGCTCAGGTAGCCCCGCCTCCTCGCAAGCTGGTGGAGGTGGACGTGTGTCGAGGTTATTATGATGTAATGGGGCAGTATGACCTCACCTTTAACTGCTCCAAGGATGACTTCATCTACTGCTGTGGGACCTGCCATTATCGATTCTGCTGTCCCGACCGCTCCCAAAGGCTGGACCAGAGCATCTGCCACAACTACCAATCTCCGGTGTGGGCCAATACAGCACCCCCTGCGACCAGGCCCCCAGCACCAGGCCTTCCGGACCAGAGCCGAATTGAACAAAGCAACAACACCGTCTACGTCATAGGTGGAGTCATCTCGTTTACAGTGGCGGTGGCGGTGGCCATTAAAGTGGCATTTCACAAGGCATCACGGCAGCCCAGGAACAGGGAACTAAACATGCCCAGGTGAGACGTTTCATCAAAAAGGAATGCCACTCCTTAAAAGGGATAGTTGACCCCAAAATGAAAAGTTCTCATATTGTGGTAAAGATTGTGTCCTCTGTCTTTGTAAAAAAACAAAACAAAAAAAAACATGTTTCTGGTCCCTCCAAATCTCCAGGACCCTACAATCCAGATTGTGAATTACAGGGTGGTTGACTACCGTGGTCACCCTATTTGAATGTTATGACTCAATTCAATTGGCTGGTAGGCGCAGAAGGCTGTTATCATCCATCCACATGGTTAATCAGCTATACTAATAGAGAAGACTCCAGATCCAGATCTGTTTTAACATTACTGTGACGGTTGGGTTAAGAGGTTAGGGTAGGGTTAGGAGTTAATAAAATACAATTAATGGGAAATTTAATAAATAATATAAATAATTCTCATGATTAATCAGCTATACTAATAGAGAAGACTCCAGATCCAGATCTGTTTTTACATTACTGTGACGATTGGGTTTAGGGTTGGGGTAAACGTTAATAAAATACAATTAATGGGAAGTTTACTAAATAATATAAATAATTGTCGTTAACTTCTGGCCACAGCTGTATGTGATCTATAGCTGATTAACCATGTGGATGGATTATAACAGCCTACTGAGCCTACCAGTAGGCGCAGAAGGCCCCTACTTGCCGATATCAACTGATAACCACTGATAGCGCCCATTCAATCGACTGATAACATTCGAATCAGCTGCCTTAGTGATGTTGAAACAAGATATGTGAGAGGAATTAGTTCAAATACTTTGATCTGTAAATAAAATAATATCAATAGTTAAAATAATAGATAAGATAAATATACATTTTACCTATGTTGGTACATACCATTGTGAATGCATGATCACGCCCAGCAGACTATGCTTGAAAATATTTAGACACTAATAAGATCATGACAATCATAAGACACTTTTCTTGTAAAATAGGTGTTTGCATCTGCAAATAGCCTGAAAGTAAAGTAAAATTAGATGCATATTTTGTAATTGAACACACACGTGCTCATCTATGGAAGTTCTATGATGAAAACAGTAATATAATAAGTGCAATATTTCATGGTCAACCATTTACTGGTGCAGGAATGCAAACTTGTCACCTTTTTATATATATTTATATTAGGGATGTCCCGATCAGGATTTTTGCAGCCGATACCGAATACCGATTCCTTGTCATGGTGATCGGCCGATACATAGTACCGATTCTAATGCTTCAAGCTTTATAATGCATAAAGCACATTTTCCCTCTAAGTATGATACTTAAGTGGAGATCTCGCCTTACCTAAGATAATAAATGAATAATATTGCATATAATCCCTTAAACATGTCTCTTATTACCATTTAGTGCGGACATGTCATGGTCAGAAGCAGCTTTGCAGAAAATAATAGATAACACAGATAAAAGCATTGGTAAGAAAAATGACTAACAAAGCAATTTAAAAACATTGTAAATGATGGAAGAAGAATTCAACGTTTCTATGGAGAAAAAGTTTGGAGAGCATATTTAAGGCATAAGACTTTAAAATGTACACATATGAATACATATTTGTTTATTGCAATAAGTATACTACAAAAAGATATATTAATATTCAGGTAAAAAAAATTGTAACATTTTCAAAAAAAATTTACAATTTTCAGCCAGGTTTTAGTCAACTTGCAATATTGTCAGAAACATAGAACGCATCTTCCTCTGCGTGTAAAGCCGTGAACAAACACCTGCGATCGGTTCATGAGATCAGCCAGATTGAGCCAGTACCGATTGAGTCATAAAATATGATTATCGGCCGATACCGATTTTCGGCCGATCAATCAGAGCATCCCTAATATATATAATTCATATAATAGTATGGTTTGTAAATTTCACACTGCTCTAAACATCATGTACTCTGTCCCAGCTATTGGCTAATTCAAAGAAAGTAAAGGGAAAAATATGTGCTGCATTATGTAAACATATCGAACAAAGCTGCACAGATTTTTGCCGTGTTTTGTGACAAACAAGAATGAATTGCTTTAGTTCAAGTTTATATGTGAATAAAAATGCTAATGAAATCTGTTGATCAGAAGACTTGGGTTAACCTCCCAATTCATATGGATGTATTTTTGTTGATCTCTTTATGAATGTTGAATGGTGAATGAACCCTGGAACCATGGAGGGACAGAAACCTCTGATTTAATAAAAAAATCTTCCCAAAAAAGTGTTTTCCAAAAATGAACACATTTCTTACGGCTTTGGAATCATCACATGTGAAGTGATTTTAATTTTGAGGTGAACTAACACTTTTTAAATTGTATTCTCTTGACTAATGTCTACATGCTACCCTGCAGGGCTCTTGTGGAAATGTTGCGTCACCAGTCGAGTCCAGTTCAAGAAGGAGAGAGAAACAACAGTGTAGCTTTGGGAACTGGAGGAGGAGAAGGGACGCTTGGACGACCCCCGAAAAATCTCTATCCCACACTACAGAAAGATAACCGACGTAAGTTGGAAACTCATTTGCGATGGCCCACTTAAGAGTAAGATGAGTTAAACATATTTAGGATTATGATGTGTCAGCAAATGTATGTTGGTAAGCTGAATTAAGGCAAACGTAAAAAAAAATAATTTAATTCATCATATGGGACCGTTTAGTGCCACAAGTGAAACAGTCATGAATATTGAATGATATTATGAATCTGAAATAATGATCATGGACCTGGTTGCAGTTGGGAGATAGCCCTGCATCGTATGTCATACAGAGATCCTTTCGTGTTGCCATCTCAGCTTGAGTCTTGTGAACAACTAACTGTATAAATTCAGGACAAGATAGAAACACTGGGAAGAAGCAATAGCCAAATGATGACAGGGCATTTGTGAATTATTTAGCATGGAGCTGTATATGATGGCATTAGAATGAACAGACGGTGTAAAATCCTTAGCCAGAAAGAGCTTAACAGGGCAACATTTGTAGTAGAAGATGGATACATTTACTTTGTGAATTCTACATGTAAAATATCCTTAAAGACATCCTTTAAAAGCACACCTTATGTTCTGCTTAACAGTGGGGAATCTGCAGCATAACTTCATCCACACCACAGGCTCCAGTCCCAAACATACTGCCACAATCGGTAGGTAGAACCCCCAGTTTTTGACCTTTTATACACCTGGTATTGAGATGTGTTTTTGTGGATATGATCACGAATAGACATGAAAAACAGATCTAAATGGGGTCTGGAACATTTTGCCATTGTCCACATTCAGAGGTGGTTTGATTGGATTGCTTTCATAGTGTAAACGCTCATGTGGCTGAATGTCTACAAACAGTAACAATAGAGCACCTAATACTTAAACATTATGTGACGTGTTTTTAAAGTACGCTAGCTATCTATGCTATGATTTTTTAATGGGGTGGCACAGCTTTCAAAAATGCCTTTTTCCATGGGGCCCTTTAAATGGTTCTTGGCCCTCCCAAGAACCAGTTAAAGGGCCCCATGGGAAAAAGCCATTTTTAAATATTTAATAGGCTCAAATGACAAAATCATTTAAATGTGAAGCTGTTCTTAGACATTACAAACAACAGCAGAAATGTATAGGACTACCATGCAAAAGCTGTCTGTATTCAATATGTTTACTATTCTACATGTTAAAAGTGTAAAAGCATGATTAAAATGCCACGTATTAGCTTACCCATGCTACTGTGGACTATTTGGATACTAGTTTACTAGTAGATTACTAGTTTCCATCCACCTATTTTATGCGCATTTTGGATATGAACATTAAAAAAATGGTTGATGGAAATGGCATAAATGTGCATAAAAATGTTAATATATTCACTTAATAATAACTGAGTAGGATAAACTTTTTATTTGATACAAAAAGATTTGCATAAACTACGATGAAAACTTTTACCAAACAAATTCCAGTATGTGCATAAAAAAAGTCATGTGATTTTGTTTTAAGAGTTATCATGTGATAATAAAAATAGGTGCATTCGACTTCATGTAGCGCTGCGCAGATCGATCGAAATCTTAAGTGTCTTAAAGCGGTGCATGCCGGTTAGAAATTTTGGCCGGATTGATGCTGCGCCGATGTCATGTGACTGTCACATGTGGCATCAAAGTACCGCGACAGCGCTCCGAGATCAGACGACTGACTCAGCCTGCGCAGCATCTGAAGAGGGCCTGCTGGAGCTAAGATGACGACACCAATATAACACGATTGGCCGCATGACAAAACCATGTGTGTTACGCGTTTATTATTGGACAAATTCCGTCTCACAAATTTCAAAACAAACAATTAACTTTTCATACCATCTCTATCTTGTACACATGATGCTTATTAAAAGACTACAAATATTTTACTGCAGTATCATCTTTTGTTAAATAATTAGTTCATAAAGTTTAGACTGTTTGCACAGGTTTATTCTGCCTTTTTATACAGACTATTGTATTCAGATAAATAAACGATCTAAATGATATATTTTAGTAAATAATCTAAATATTAACTCAAATAACTCTTACAGACTTGAAATAAAATAATTATCATCATTGATCCTGACGATTTCTTAGCAAATTAAGTTATATAAAAATATGTAATATAAAAATATATGATTCTAAAATATTTTATTTCCTGTCAAGCTATTTATGCAGAAATGTACATTGATGCACCTGCTCTTTCTGGGAAATGTCTACTTAAAGTGTAGCTCATTTATTTTGGTCATTTTGTTAAATCTTTTTGGATTAAAGGGCTTTTTTAAAAATGCTTTCATTATCCAAAATAATCATATTCGTGGGTATTTATTTCCTTTTTATGTGCCCTCTGGTTTCCCCCTTATTTCTCATGCGTTTGTTATGTAGGCTACTTATAATTCATAATTCCCTTATTGTTTAAAAATGAACTATAGTTTGTAGAGACTGTATTTTGTTTTATTTGTACTGTAAATCTTTTGTTGTTATTTCAATAAATAAATGATCACGCCATGTGATCGGTCATCATGACTGCAGCAACTTTTGAGTCCCCGAAGTGTCCGGCTTGACGGCTCTGTTTTCAACTCCGCCCCTGCCTGCGCTCGGCTAATCTCGTTGATCACCAGCTGCAGCTGTGCTTCATGTCGAACGCACCTAATGTGTGTGAATTGACAAACCAGCAGGCTGACTATATTGTAAAACATCTGAAATGCTTTTTGATCATTGTAAACCGTTTCAGTATTAGTGTTATTATATTATTAATTACCTCCAGAACTGTCAAAAGCATCTGCGCTCTGCGTCTCACGCCTACAAATGCCACCACGTGCTCATTGCTTTTCTGCATTTTCTTCTGAGGCGCTTGTTAATGTTAAAGGAGTAGGCATTTATTAAATAAGGAAAAGATTCACACAGCTTCTCCTGCCTCAATAAGTTCCATTTTTACTGTTAATATTTGGCGCCAGTTAATCCGGTAGTGCCGATTTTGTTCTCTTTGACTCATTGGATGGAGACGCTGCTTTATTCACACATCTTTTATGCGAAATTCCAGTTTTACGCATAAATTTAATTTGCAACTTTAAATGAAAACATAGCTAGTGTGCCTTTATTCATTTGAACAACAAAAAAAATTGACCACAATTTTTATTTTAAGAGGTTCTGGTGCATTACAGTTGAATAAGAACAAACTGGAGAATATTTATAGGCCTAAAATTATAATTCATTACTTGGTGGTCTGCAGCTTTTACTGTGTTTGATCTGTGAAATTAACAGTGCTCTAATCCAATGACACTGTACCGGATAAAAGAATTGACAGCGAGACAGTGACTACATTTACATGGACATCAGTAATCAAATTATTTGCCTTAATCTGAATAAGACAATAATATGATTAAGGTGTTTACATGAGTTGCTTTTTAAATGTTCCGTTCATGATCCCTTTTTACATGTTATAGCACATAATTCGATTAATGTCGTTCCGTCACTGCGCTATCCACATTTCCTTGTAATTTTTTGGGGTATTATTTTTAATATGTCGACTTTAACTGCAGTTTGGCACTTTTACTTTCATTCAGGAACATTTCATGCATGCCCTACGTGACAATGAGATATTGCGAGTATGAACTGCTGGAAGAGTGTTGTTTTAATGGATTTGATACTGCACTAAGTATGGGGGAAAAAAACTCCACATTTCTCGGTGTGTGTCTTTACTGACTCGATAGCTGCAGAGAATAGTGTCAGACAGCTGTGTGTGTATAGACTATCCTGTAGCAAAATGAGGCAAATATCCTACACGATGGTAATAGTTTGATTAAGGTGTTTACATGTCTGTAGGCATTTGCACTTCAATAATGTGAATAAAATCGGCATACTTCACGTCTTAATTCGAGTTGTTTACTTTAATCAAATTAATTAAATTAATCAAAAATCCCTGTTTACATGGTAGACTCTTAACCAGAGTATTGTCTTAATCATATTGAAATCAGATAACTGGTGTTCATTTAAACGTACTCAGTGAGTTGGTGGGGCATATAAGATATTAAATGCACCTGAATTGCTCCTTTGCAACAGATATACTCTGCGGTCACGACAGATTTGCCCCTGATGCTATCTAGATGGGAAATACTTTTTTAAAGTTTTGTTTAAAGGTGAAAAATGTAAAAGCAAATGTTCTCCTTAAAAGTCCTAATGGGTAAAGAAAACCATCTGGCATAGTTTTGTGGCTGTCAGAGCAGAAATGAAAGCTGCCGCACTCTGTATCATTTTCTGCTGTGTTTTGTCCTATTCATATGTAAATTTCGCAACACTAGATTGAAAGATCAGAAAAAGTCCATACACAGACCCCTCAGAAAGTGGGCAAAAGTGCACAAAAAAGACGGATTAAAACTCCAGATGTAAACAGGAATCTGTCTACTTGTGATCCCATCAACCAAAATACATTAATAGCAGGTAAAAAATGCCCTACAATGTTGAAGTAGTTTGAAATAACCAGAATTCATTTGACATGTGTCTTTAAAGAGCGTGCACCACGTATGAACAACATGCAGCTGGCCATGGGTGGCACACTGAAGCCCAGTAAGCATACTAACGCCATGAAGCCTCAGCCATCCTTCCATCAATCCCTACATAACCTGGCTCAGCTGCCGCCCTCGTATGAAGCCGCCATGAAGCCTGAAATCAACAGATACTCATCTCTCAAGCGTCTCGGTGAGTGCTTCATTACCTGCGGAGAGGAAGATTCTTATCTTGAGAAAAGCATGTTTTGTAAGAATTACATAAAAGCTTGGCATGATTGCTTTCTAATTTTAGCCTTCACATTTCAAAGAATAATTCAAATTTATAAGCAATAAGGAGAAAAGATGGACAAATATCAAAAGCAGTGTGACATTTAGTACAGTTGTGTTTTACAGGAGAAATTACCTGCTCTGTGCTGAGGACAAGGTCTCATGGGGGGGTTCAGAACATTGCGTAAAAATATCTGTTCGCTTGTTTTATTTTTTATTAAAGCAGTGTCAGTGTTTCACTGGAATGCTTGGGAGATATAAATGTTTGCAAAGGTCATTTTAATGAGGGCAAACCATTGCAAAGCACCCGCAATCTTGCACAGACGCATACAGCCTAAAGGCCTTTCTCTCAGCTAGACATCAAACCTCCTGGGAAGTGTGAGTTACAGTTGGAGGACAAGAAAGTTCTGCACAGGCGAAGGCTATACAGGCTGATATAGTGACTCAGAGTTAATCAGCTGAAAGATGAATA
The DNA here is from genome assembly GCA_903798205.1 of Danio tinwini. NCBI lineage: Eukaryota > Metazoa > Chordata > Actinopteri > Cypriniformes > Danionidae > Danio > Danio tinwini. The sequence continues at coordinate 3,769,811 of CAIGQZ010033112.1, forward strand.
ATTCTGGGTTCAGATGAAATAGGATTGGATTATTATTGTTAAATGAATGAAATCAGGCTTCACACAATCCTGGGACATAAAGGTTGATGAATTTATATTATGAGCTAAGCAGGTTTGAATTTGAAGCTTTTTTGTCATTTTTTATGCGTGAGTCAAAAACAGAAAATGTGTTTTCAATAATCAAAAAAGTATACCTCATAGTTGACCCAAAATTTAAAATAGTCATAATTTAAGCAACTTTCACTTGATAGCTGAACACAAAATATGGAAATTTAGAAAATGTTGGAAATTTTCAATATTAGGAAATATCAAAAGTGAGAAAAAGGTTTGGAAAAGGGATGCTCCAATCGATTAGCTGAAGATCTGTATTGGCCGATAATCATATTTTATGACTCAATCGGTACTTGCCAATCTGGCTGATCTCATGAACCGATCGCAGGTGTTTGTTTACGGCTTTACACGCAGAGGAAGATGCGTTCTGTGTTTTTGACAATATTGCAAGTTGAGTAAAACCTGGCTGAAAATTTGAATGATATAAAAAAAATTTTAACTTGAATATTTAATAATATACTTTTTAAAATAATATACTTACTGCAATAAACAAATATGTAATAACGTGTGTGCGTTTTAACGTCTTATGCATCAAATATGCGCTCCAAACTTTTGAATTCTGATCTTGAATCAACTCATGATCATATTGAACAGACTTTAAGATTGGAGAATTCCTAATGTGTATTCTGTTCTCACCCAATTTTCTGATTTCTTCAAACATGTTTTTCTGCACCTACAGAAAAAGGAGGATTGGAGGAATATTCAGGTTACTGTACCACCAAACGAAGGCCCAACAACGCCCGTCCTGACTTTCATTCCTCCCAGCATCACCTTCCCTGGGGTGGTGACTACACACTGGGTGGAAGAGGCACGCTTCCTACCCATGCCCCCCGCCCTCGAATACCTCACCCACAGTCAGCCCCAAGCCATACTCCCAATCCTTACCCTCTGGATCCACCAGAGTCAAAGAAAAACCCAAATTATGATACACTGTCCAAACCACCACGACGCGTCAAGTCAACAGACCAACTTCTTGCCCTTGCCGATGGCAGCACCTTATCAAGGGTTCCGAAGAACCAGCAGCACCAGTACTACAAAGGCACATCATCCAAGAACTCCAACAACCAGAACACCCTGAAGAAGTCCAAGGAGAGGCTGCTTATGTCACCAGAACACCTCGAGGAAGAGATTGGCGGGGTTGATTATGATGGAAGTGGGATGGGTATGGGAATGGGCGACTACCCGGGTGGAGGAGGAGGCGGAATGGTGCCCACCCTTCCCCGCGTTAGCCATCAGAAAGCTCAGTCGCAGCAGAATGTTTGTGCTACACCATCACTTGACCGTCACCATATGATCAAGATGAACTCGCACCCAACATCGGGGCGAGAGCAAGAACGGAATTCAGCAGCAATGTCAGGCCACCTGGGTGGAGGTGGGGCTGGAGGAGTGGGATGGGGCGACATGCCAGGAACGGGGGTTGTTATGGGAACAGGGACTCTTGGTGGACACAGTGCCAGGAGGCTTGCATTTGCAGCTAAAAGGCAAAATACCATTGAACAACTTCACTTCATCCCCGGCGGAGGGGGAAGTGGAGGAGTGGCATCGAATCAAGGGGTTAGAACAGGAAGCAAGAATGAGGTTACTGTGTGAGCAAGAGGAGGGAATGAAGAAGATGGCTGAGGGATAGACTGTGTGAAGAGTTGGAGGATGGTAGAGAAACTGTGGGAGAGAGAGAGAGAAAGAAAGAGTTAGAGTGGGCGGAAGAGGGAGAGGAATAACGAGAGAAGAGAGAAAAGGAGTGGGAGGATGGTAAAGGAATCAGAGAAACAGATTTTGAAGTCGGGGGCCATGAAGTGGGAGAAACTAGACAGAGAGCGAAGTGGCACCATATTTTTACACATATATATTGTATATAGTGGCAAATGCTCAAGATAAGATTAGATAACAACAGTTATAAGTCAGGTTTGATAGAGCTTCAACGTTGTTGTGCTTTTTATGTTCATGAAATTGCCGCTACATTTATGATCAAAGCTGCCATATTATACAACTATTTATTTGTGTAAAGTTTGCCTATAAACCTACCGCATAGAATATCAATAGTGTAATATAAATTCCACATTATGTGACTGACATTTTTCATATCTTTACGTCATGTTTTTAATCCTCAGATATTTCACATTATTACATATATAGCTGCTATGGAGCCATATATTTCAGAGAACGGCTTTCATCTTCTTACTATGGGAGACAATAATTAGAGCAACTAGTTAAATGAGGAACGCTCATCCCAACTGAAGAAGTGTAAAGCTACTTACGGTTGGACAAATGTAATGCTGGATCTTATCTCTTTTTAAACCCTAATCCACTTTGACATAATGAGGAAGTGCAGCAGGGTTTTTACAATATATGTCCAAATGAACAATGATGGGAGCACGTTCATAAACTCGAAAGAATTTGATGAACTCATTTTGTATGCTGCGAGACAGAGAAAGCAAGCCTTATCATACGTTTATTCGCCTGCATCTTATTCCGTGTGAATTTAACACGGATGTACCAAGTGAGTATCTGTTCAGTTTGTTTTGTTGTAAAATATTACACAAAGAGTTTTAAATGCTCAAGTTTGCCCTTCAGTACATAACTGGAGATTGCTTTGAACTATCGATGAAAGCCATTCTGGGACACTATCGGACAGAAAAGCCCAAATGAAAACCAAGAGAAATGTCTGACAATCATCTTTCTTCTCCATCTTAAAAAGACTCATTAATGATCAATGGCACCTTGTTTGGATTCTGAGCCACCACTTTCTACAATGTCCAAGTGCTAGGATTTGTAAGGAAGATTCGACATGAGGGACGCTGGACTACCAAAAGCACAAAAATAATACATTTGATTCCAGTAATGCTGGGTGTTTTTGCCCCTAGGTATACTGTGTAGACAAACAGTTCACTTTAAGCTATTAAATATGGATCTGAGATGAAGTAAGGGCACTCTTCAATATATTTGTACGTAATGATATTCTGGCATAAAAATGTGTGCATAACATGGCAGTATCATTATCTCGCTCAGGTGTGGGTTGGCATTTGCATAAAGACAAACCTCCTGGACTGCTTTTTGAATCTCCATGATGAAGCCATGTGTATATGCTGTTAAAACTGAGACTCTCTCTGCGAACAGTCTTGAGGATACGAGCATGCCAAAACAGCTAACCTATATGTTTTGAATCTGCTGTTACCCAGTATGAACACAACACTTCATACCTGATATCTTTATAACCAATAATGCTTATCAATATTAAGGGCTATACAACACACATGCGTTAGTGGTGCAGATGTTACAGACAGCTTACACATTATTCAATGATAATAACAACAACAACAACAACAAAAAGATGTTAATGTAGTAAGTAAATATTACAATTGAAAGTGTGAGATTGTTCGCAAAAGAGCCAGATTAATGATTTAGTCTATGGTTCTGACCTCTGGGAAATAACGCAGGTGTCAGGAACTCATTTTACCAATGAAAAGAAATATATTTACATTGTAAACCACCAACTGATTTTTTTTTGTCATATACTTTATACCTCTTGGTTGATTTTTCAGTGTAATGAACTTGAATAGTATACCTTACCGACTATTTATGCCTCCCAGTTAAAGTGTAAAGGAGTTTATATCACATCAGCATCCGGAGGTTAGGTGGCAACACATTCATTTACCTTTTCACTGGAACTAGTGTGTATCTTAATGAATTATGAATACAACTTAAAGACAATCTTCCTAACAGCTCTGTAATACATTGGTGTTTGTTATTGTCATTACTATGACAGTTAATATTATGGTTATTGGTGAAAATTTCTTCTTGTTGTTATGGTTCTCTTATGATTATGATGGTGATTTTTTTCCTCTGTGGTTTTAGTGTTAACTTGTTTTAGGTATCTTTCTCATGAAATTCTTTTGGAAATTATGAGTAGAAAAATAGAAGCACAAACTTTAAAGCCACTCATTGTGTGCCGATTCTTCATGCATTCCTAATGATGAGGAGTGCCTTTGAAAAATTCTCAGTGTGATGTCACATTGTAATCGTTTTAAGCCTGCAAATGTCATTACTCATTGCAGATACATCACAATGGGTTTATAAATGATGATGTCATAGGATGTATGTTGTATGTGTGTAACCGAATGTCTTCTTTTTTTTTTGTTGATTAAGTGAAATTTCAACTTCTTAATGTTTCTTTCAGGGACAATTAGAACAGATGAATCGATTTAGTATTTTCTTTGTCATAAAAAGTCTGTAGCAATGTCTGTTTTGTATCCACAAGCCATAATTATGAAAATGTTTATGAAATCTATTCACAAGGCATATTACTGCAGAAAATAACAAACATTGGATGTGCTAATAAAGCCCTGAAGCATTTTAAAAGTTTGGTAGCTTACAATGGAATGTGCAATTGTTGCACAAGCAAAGCGGGACGATGAAGACTGAAACCCTTTGGGAAAACAGCACTGAGCTCATGTCTTGAAACGCTCGAGCACAGAAGCAGAATGGATGTTTGGGTAAATCGCTTCAGATCAAGCATTACCCCCATGATGTTTACATACACTTTCTATTATATCAAATCCCCTCAAGTCAGATATACTGCATCCTCCACATAATTTCACCTTTGTAAAATAAAGTCAACTGATGAAACTGATATGCCTCAAATGTCTGCATGACAGAAAACACTGTTTAACTTATGTTATAGTGCTTAACGTTAGCATTTAGTATCTTATTTTACACGAAGACTGAAAAATATTCCAGGCAGCCATTTTGATAAGGACCTGCCTTTGAATTTGAGCTGTCAGTATGTAATAAAATGGCCACTATAAGAGCTTCTTAGACACAAACATAATGCTAAAGGCATCCTAAAATAAACGAATAGCGACTTTAGGACATTATGTCAGATTTATTTTCGCCGATTTGTAATTAGGATTTAACGTTTCCTCATAAACAGCTCGTGTTGCGAGCTGATATCTAACGTTACACAACAACAATGCTTATATGAAAGCTAAACGCAGCTAAAAGCCAGACGAATGCTGTCTTATTACTAGCGCTATATTTACGAATATTAGGATTAGAAGTGCACTCGCTTCTCCCGAAAGCTACCATAATAAATACAGAAACATAACGGACGGGGTAGCCGGAAGTGTTCCATGGTCCGGAAACGACCAATGTTAAAATCTCACACGTCACTCGTACCTCTCTAAAACACCAACATAGACCGTCCAAAATATTATAGCCGACAAATAAGCAAACGCAAAATAAAAAAGGACAATCGGTCGTATTGCCGTTTGATGCATTTCCCACAGGATATAAAAGTGCATCTGTCCTGCAATATAAGGGACACTCGGTCTCATGCTATCAACTCCGTTGCAATGGAAACAGAGTCTGCTAACTAGCTGTAGCTAGAAGGCTAACCACTGGAAAACAGCGCAGAGCTGCTGGGGTACATGAACGAGGGGGGCAGGGTGGGAGAGAGAATAGCAGGCCCTGTTCATCTTGACCAGGCTAAAAGATGGATGCGTAGGTAAAAAGGCCTATTTTATTGTCTCGACTTTGATTTCATAATGATTATTTTACTTGCAAAAAAAGACCGATTTGCTCCCGGTTTGCTTTTGTTTTGGTCGCGCATCATGCTAGGCTGCGTCCATTTGCTGAATGTGTAGTATTAGCCAGCTGTTTTGCATGCTAACATGTTACTCGTAGCCACAGCGCTAAAACATGTCGTGTCCGTTAATACGCCAGAGATATCTTTAATGCACTATTGATATTCAGGGTGTATTTTCCAGTCGTTGACTATTTTGCAACACTCCCTGGAGTCTGTCGACATGGATTTTTTTATCTCTTTTTTTTAGCGATACGCGATGCATTTGGAAGATAATAATTGCATGAAATTCACCTCTAGCCCTGACGATTCACTCTGCACTCAGCATCTTTTCTGCACAATGCCAACTGCATGAATGTAAGATAAAGTCGTAGAAAACACTCGCTTATATTGAGAAATGAGAAAACTATAAATCTCCTCATATGAGTCCTATCTGGCTGTTTTTCATTTCGCATATCATCCGAGAACGTATTTTACGATACTTTTGGTTAGTGTCGTGTTGTGACTGTATAATGACATTCGGGAAATGCATCAGTACAACACAGAGAGTATCGGTCGAATATGCATGTTTATAATTTAGATGATGCTGATGGATACGACGAACAAATCTGATAGTCTTGAATGCTACATGTTATTTCAGAATACATTATGAATGCTGTTGTGAGGCTACTCATTAGGGTTCCCTAGAAATAAACAGGCATTTAGGTTTTGTGTTTTTACTGTTCACGTAATTATAAAATATTTTATTTTTGCTGCTGAAGAATACAAATCCACAGCAGTTACAATTTGGTGCCAAACATAGGTGCATTACACGTGTTTTTTCTGTATATTAAATATAAACAAACATTAAATGTATACTGTAATAAACGGTCTCTCTCTGTTGTAGTTTTTAATCAGTTATGTATAAGGTTGTTTTAGAACTGTGTTTATTTTCTTTAAAAACAATAATTTAATAATTGTTGCTCATTTTGTCCTCTTACAGTGAGAAGAGGAGTGGCAGAAAGAGCACTTTTACAGACCCCAAGAATGGTAGTGGAGGATTTTGCTTCCAACTTTGGAAAAAAGAAGAATATATTAATGGAAACTTGGAAACAGAGATGTAAGCCACTTATATCAGAGTGGATTAAGAATGAATGGATATACAATTAAATGAAATCGGCCCATGGGATTTGGAGGGATCCATCTTGCTGTGGGACTGTCATGAAATGAAAAAAAATGTAACCACGCAAATTTTTCAATGAATTTGAACCACGTTGATCACTTTTTACTGCACTCTCCAAAATGTGAATGCATAATTGCATCAAGTGCCATTGTGGCATTTTTTCCTACCAGTTCATACGTCTTTGCACTCTGATGGAACATTCAAACTGAAATTACATTATCAGAGGTGAATTGTACAAAAACTGTGATTACATGGAATCCAGTGTGCAGCTAAAAGGAATTGATTTTTATAATCCCATGAATGAAACTTCCATAGCAAATGACTTTTTTTTTTTTTGCAAAAATCAAAAATTCAAGTTACACTCAAAGCAAAATGTCCTCAAATATTCAACAGAATATTAAAAAAGGTGGTGCCTGTTTGAGTGTAACAACATAAGGAATATGTTAAAAAGCACCATTTAGCACTGAAATTGCTTCTGACCACAAGTCAGTTCACAGAAACATTGTTGCTGCTCATAGAGCAGAAGGTGTTGCCACTGCACACCCATGTTTTAGTAACTGGGAGATGTTCCAGTTTGGAAAATACAATGTGGACATCATAGAGATGCTGAGTGGACACCAGTCCCATCAATTCAAAAGTCTTGGATTAGAGCGACAACTTCAACACCAGCAACAAGTGCAGCTTCACCAACACCAGTTACAGCAGCAACAGCAGCAGCAGAGTGAGACATCTGGGTCAATTTTGTCTGGACTTGGCTTAGGCCCACTACAAGGATCTAGAGGCAGTGCCTTTACAGATTCCACGTCAATTTTTGCAAAAATGAGTGCACCTCCCCCACCTCTACAACAACAATCCCTGTCTTCATCACAAAGTTTGAGGAAGTCAAGCAAAATGTCTGGAAGCAGTAGCAGTGGTGGAAGTCATGTGAGTGGGTACCCTCAGTTTTTGCGCTCATTTCACCCAACTGAGGCCAGCCTTGCACAAGAGCAGTTGCATCCAGGAGTAGGGCGATTTGATCATTTTGCCAGCAGTAGTGGAAGTGGAGGATTAGTTTCATCTGTTCCACCACCACCACCCCCACTGCATCCTGGCCTGTCAGTACCCCAGGCCGCCCCTGGTCCTTCAGCCTCCTCCTCGTCTTCCAGTTCTGTTTCAACATCCAATAACCCTCCCAGCAGTAGTGCAGTAACCACCTTAAGCCATCAATTAACAGGATCTCAGTCTGATGCCCGAAGCCTACATCAACAGTTTAGCTGCATGTTGGCAGCAAATCAGTATTTTCTTTCTGGAGTACCAGCCAATTCTAGTCTAGAACAATTTTTAGTTCAGCAAGGAAGTCATAACCACCTTGGTCTTGGACTGGGCCAAGCTGCAGGAGAGGCAAGTTCGGCCCTTGCTCCTCCCCCTGCTCTTCATTCTTCTCACACTCATAGTCACCCCACCACTCTATCACAGCCTCAACAGCCACCAACACAACAGCAGCAACTACCACCACACACCTTGTCTCACCCTCACCCGCACCCACACCATCCACTGCACTCCTCCTCACAGCCTTCCTCACTCGGGGGCTTTGACTTTCAAGGAATCCCTGTTCTTTCATCCAACCAGCTAGCATCTCTAATGCAGCAGGAAGCTGGGCTGCCACTTCCTCTTCCACTACATCTTTCTTTATCAAAAGAGGAGGGAAAGGGTGATGGCGCTGCTGGAGGAAGTGGCTCCTCTGGTGGTAGAAGAAAGAAAGCTATGGCTGGCTACCTGCCACAGAGAAAGACTGAAAACAACAACAATAATAGCAGCAACAATCATAGCTCTACAAACCCTAACAGTAGCATTTTGAGGGCACTGAACCAAGAGAACACAGCAGGCTTGGATGGAGGTGGGGGTGTTGGTTTGTCAGGTATTGCTGGAAACTCTTCTTCGCACTTAACCTCTTCATCCTCTACTTCTGTTGTGTCATCTTCTGCAGCCTTATCTACATCAGTCTTAGTGACAAATGGCTCCAAAACGGGCAGTCATGGTACCATGCCACCACAAGCTGAGACAGAACAAGAAGCCCTTTATCATTGTGGTGAGTGTGGCAAAACTTTCACACAGCTCTCTAGTCTGCGCAGGCACCTACGTAGTCATGAATTAACCACAGCTGGCACAAGTGGCACAAGAAGTAACATTTTAAACCCAGTTTTGCATCCTTCTGATCCATGTATTCCCCACTCTACTCAAGATAGCTCAGCCTCATCCTCATGTGGCAGTCCTGACAAGACTTTTCATTGTTCTGACTGTGGCAAATATTTCAAGAAAAAAGGACATCTCCTTCAACATGGTGTTATTCACTCAGGGGCTCGGCCCTATGCCTGCAGTACTTGTAGTCGTGCTTTCAATCGGCGTGAGTCACTCACCCGCCATGAAAAAATTCATGAAGAGAAACCATTTCGCTGTCCAGCTTGTGGCCGCTGTTTTCGTGAAAGTACGTCCCTATTGAACCATGCAGCCTCGGGCACTTGTGGCAAGTCGGGACGTACACCGAGATCTAAACATGAAAGTAATATAGTTCAAGGCAAGAGCAATAAAGCTGGCGGCTCCCAAGATGGAATAGCGGCTAATGCAGCGGGTGAGTAACGTCTAGAGTAGTTTTTTTAGTAAACCCAATCAAGTCAAAAATTTTCATAGGCACTGTGAAATGTGTGTGCATAGCATTATTACTGTTTAGTCTGTTGTGCAGGTTCTTACCGGGGTGATGGTTTCAGTGATGACTACAAGGACCAGCGCTCTCAAGGTAACATGTATTCTGGAACAACCCCATGTGGTGGCAGCCTGACAGGGACTGCACTTAGGAAGGCACCATTAGCTCCTACTCTGCATCCACACTCACAAAACCAAGGCCAGCAGCATCACCAACAGCCACACCTCCCACTTTCATCCCTGTTAGACGACTCTGAAGATGATGTCACTAGCTCCGTCAACAATGCCATTTCTGCTATCACTGCTGCAGCTGCAAATTGTATGAGTGGTGATCTTGCCCATGGTGGAGGCAGAGGGGATGATCGAAGGGATATCATTGGTGGATTGCTTGGAGGTCTGGGTCTAGGGCCTCTTGCCTCACCTAGTGGTCCTTTATCAACATCTGGACTGGATAAGTCCTATAGAGGTAGTGCTGTGGCCCATAACCAGCAACCAAATCAGCTGACACCCGGTGGAAAGCCTAAGCGCCCTCGTAAGCCCCGCAAAAAAAAGGAACCCGGAGAGGTTGGTGCTGAGCCTCCTAAAAGAAGACCTAACAGACCAGGAATGCCTGGTGGGAATATCAGACCATATTTGTGCAGCGTCTGTGGTCGTGGATTTGCACGAAGAGAAACTTTGCGGAGGCATGACAGAATACACACTGGGGAAAAGCCTCACCATTGTAGCGTATGTGGCAAGTACTTCAGAGAGGCATTTCATCTTAGCAAGCACCACACAGTGCATTCTGGAGAGAAAAACTACAAGTGTATTCTGTGTGGAAAAGACTTTGGATATGCTCAGAGCCTTAAAAGACATGGCAAACTACACCAGAAAGGAGAACTGGAGGAAGTGCCAACAACGCCAGGCATAGAAAACCTTAACAGCTATCCATCGTCTGGTGGCAACTTGATTCAAGGGGGCCTAGGCAGCACTTCTTCTTTCTATCCATACACTCAAGATGTCAAACCACACGCGTCAAACACACAGCCCCCTCCTAGACTGTACACTTGCGCTATATGCTGGAAATCATTCCGCCATCACTTTCATTTGACTGCGCATCACCAAACGGTTCACGAGGGTGGTGGAGAAAAGCTGTTTTCCTGTGAAGTCTGTGGAAAGGCTTTTGCATACTCAAACAGCCTTACACGACACAGGCTTTCTCAGCATGGCTTAACACGGACTGGTCAGCCAGTTGCTCAAAGGAGCACAGGTGAAGATAATAGTGTTGGTGGTGCAATATCAGAGAGCGAAGCTGCTACAAATGCTTTGCTTCAGCTAGCGCCACCCAGTGGCACACATAGCGAACAGCATGGAGTTCTTCACAGCCACCATGCACCTCCCCAACCACAAGGTGGCTACTCCCCTCTGTTTTATATACCAGATGCCAATGCTACACACCCATCTTCATCTAATGCCTCTTCTTATTCTCATTCTCTGCCGTCAACTTCCTCAGGACCTCTTCTTTGTAACCATCAGCACTCTGGGATAAAAGGTGAACCCATTTATCACATTGGTCACAGGCATACACTTGCTCCAAACATACCTGTGCAGTCCCTCGCTTTGCCCCCATCAGAGCCACATCAGCAACATCACAATCCCCAGCAGCATCCAGCTGAGATTCAATCTACACAGCACCACACTTTTCAAAGCCAAGAAGAGTTGAGGCGGCGCAAAAAAAAAAAAAAAAGACGGCAAGAGAGAAAGGAGATAGGCTACAAATGGACCCCGGCTGCAAAAGTACAGAGAGAGCAGCCGGAGGTCCCTCCTGGGGAAAGGCAGAGAAATGAGAAAAGAAAATTTCTTAAGAGAAAAAGGAGAGCAATTCACAGGACTCAACATAAAATTAAGAAGCGCGTGGCTGTTCTTGTGAGAATCAGGCGAGGAAGTGGAGGAAGTGCTGTTTATGAACTGGGCCTTCCAGGTGGACTGAAGCTGAACAGGCTTCGTTCTCTCAAAGTTCCTCTGAAACGAAGGCCTTGTCCCCTTTGCCTTGGTGCTACCTTTTCACAACAGGTAGCACTAAAAGTTCACATAGCAGCTAGACATTGCCCCAAAGTGAGAGGCCTTCAGCATCGTTTGAAATGTCCAGTTTGTGGAAAACAGTCTCGCAAATTTCTCTCAGCTCTCATTCACCGAAGCTCTCATTTAGCCAACAGGGCATTTTCCTGTAGACATTGTCCCTGTCGTTTCTGGAATTCAATGCTCCTCACACGACACAAGAAGGTGTGTCGAGGGACGTTGGCTAGGTTTCAACAAGAGAGGGCACTTTGTGTTAAATTAGTCATGGGATCAACATATAGGAGATTCGAGTGCAAAGGGAACTCTTCGTCTTTACCTTTCTAATGCTGTCATTAAATTCATTTTCATATGCACTTTGAGAATAGGAATGTTGGGATTTTAATGACAAAAACTAAGATATCTGACTGAATACACCCTTTGTTCATGTAGACATTGACTTGTGTCATGAGAGCTTTTTTGTTACACTCTCAATCATTTCAGTTGCATTTCCTCTCAAAACTCCGAGCCCTGAACACCTTCAGCAAACTCACAAATGTATTAAGTGGCATTTGTTTTAAAGAAATGCTTAGCCTACCCATCTGTGCAGTACCACACCAGTCTTCTAAGATGAAACTCTATCGAAATGATCCTTGGCTGGCAATAGATGAAGTTTCACTGATTTGGCTAAACATGTACTGTGCCCTTAACAGTATGCAGTATGCTCACTATTCCTCAACCAATGCTCTGTAGAATTATTCTGTCTCTGATATATATTACATTGTTGGTGTTCACTTAGAGCAAGTGTGGAGGTGTGGTTTTGTTAATGTAAAAAGTGTGATCAGTATGCGAAGGAGAAAAAAGGGTTCTGTTAGGAAGACAAGTGTTTTATTTTAAAGAGTATTTAAATTACTGCATGTTGGACATTGCTGTCCTTGTGTTGACAGGTCGGGGGGAATGACGACTGGGGACGAATCCAATTGTACCTTAAATCTTAATAGAGGAACCAAAAGTAACTAATGCATAATAACACATGCTGATTAACAATGTGTAATATTCAACGTGAGTCCCATTTTGCTTTATTTACTGTTTGGGAAGAAAACTAGCATTTAAGTAACGTCAGCACTTAAACAGGAAAAATATGATTTTCCCGATTACCAGTCAAAAGACAAAAAAAAACATTTAAAGATTGAATTTACAGATTCTTGCCCTGAAGGCAAAGCCTTACCAAATTGTGACAATTACAACATATTATGGCTAGTACAATGTAGCGTTTATGTATAGAGTTTAAGGGTGGAATGGAAAGAAATGAGTGTACTGTAATGTAAATTGTGTCAATATTTTATTATGTTTTTTAAGGAAATGTCAGTTATCTTTTTATCATAGCTACACTTCAGGTAGTTGAAAGAGTGATTGTAAGAGTTATCACTTTAGATCAGGTCTTGATTAAGTGTATTAATAAGTGACAGTCTGTCCACTTGCCAACTATGAACGTATCCCATGTACTTTTTTCACCTTTTATGTAGAGATGCCATACTTCTTATAGCCTCTTTTTTTCTTTAAAAGAAGAAAATAAGTACGTTTCTATCACTTTATTTACACATTATAAGCTGGTTGTTGATGATACCCAAGCATTTAATAAAATTTGAAAATGTTATATTCTCATTATTCCATGTACACTTATGTTTTATATTTATTTGCTTATATTAAAGTACAAAAAGATAAGCATTTGCATACGCCCACCTGTATTGGTATATAATAAATGGGGTATATGCAAACAAACTTAATTTGATAAACTGTCTTTCCATTAAAAAAAATGCCATGTTTAAGGTCTGTTTTCTTTAAAAATCAGTGATCTTCACTACCTAATAGATTTTTGATATTTTCCTCAGACTGGACATGAAGCACTGCATTAAATTCCATTTTACGTGCCATCTCTTTAAAATATGAAAATTTATTTTACCCCAGTATTTTGAATGGAGTTTCTGTGCTAGCCTCCTGGTACTGATGACGCTAGCGGTCATACGATCTATTATCTTATTTTATGCTTGAACAACTAAATGAATGCTTAAGTTTATTTAACTGATTGTATTTTAATTACATTACATTTACATTACGATGTTGATGCTGTAAAAGGAACCTTTCAATTTTTAAATGGTCACATTAATCTTTTACCGGAAGTTTACCATTGGTTAAGAAACGCTAGCTGGGCATATAGCCCATTCCTGATATTTTATAATGTTTATTATTTTTCATTACTGCTTTTTTAAAATCTTTGTTACACAGTTTAAATATTTTTCAATATTTCTAATCTGTTTCTTTAAGGTTATTGTTTGACTGTGTATTAATGTATTCTTACCTGTTTTTTTGTTATACCAAAAAGGAACTGTTGTGTGATTAAAAGCCACACAAAAATCCATATAAAGATTGTTAGTTGCACATTTAATGTCTGGAAAAATAACAATAGACCAATCTAAATGTTATTGGTTTATTTAGATGTGTCACTCTTAGGTATGTGTTCTGAGTTAAAATGTTAATTTGTGTTTTCTTTTCTAAATAACAATGTATTGATAATGTGTCTTAAAAATTTCAAATAAGAGTATTATAATTTAAAGTATTTATTTGCAAATATTCCAGATTTCAGGCCTTTAATATTGAGAGCAAAGAGACATGTGATTTACTTAAATACATATATGCCTAATTATAAACATATACATATACATGTGTGTGTATATACACACACACACACGTATATATTTATAGGCCTATTTGAGTAAATCATGTTTTTTGCAAACTACTGATGACATTTCTAATACATTTAAAAATGCTTTCAGTTACAGCATAAAATAATAAGTAAAAAGCACTAAACACAATAGCAATGTTTATCTCCAGAAGAGTTAAAAAAATTCTGCATAATACATTTGAAATACATTTAAAAACACTACATTATTTTACTTTAAAATGTTTTTAGACATTTTTAGAAAAACTATAATAATAATTTACCCAAACACATACCTAATAAATGCAGTACAACCAGAGAAAATTAGAATTTTCAAGAGGTCCCTATATTTTTTTGCAGCTATTTTAATGTAAAATCAAAATTTAGAAAACCGATTTGTGACTGATGTCTTTATTTTTATCCCAGAACTGTATACTCCATTACTGTAGCACTTTGCATTGCTCTTTTCCATGTTGATCAGTTGGTGGCAGCAAGGATCCTGCAACCTCTGGTGTGAAGCTGGAGCCCGGCAGCACAACTGTCACATGGATTAAAACGCTGATAGTGGGTGGAAAACAAGTATGAGCGTCCTCGAGTGTGTTTGTGTGCACGAGGGAGACCAGAAATTAATATGAATCTATTTTTTTCTGTTATGGGTGTAGGAAACGTGTTGTCTATCAGTGTTTGTATTCAATAATGTTGACATTATTTATTTGTTGATGTAAAGCTGATCTAATAATATGTTGAGCTATGAAATGGTAATACCTGCAATAAGCATACTTGGATACTCTCGTGAGGTTGGGTTCATCAGGTTCAGCCACAGCCAATCTGTTTCCTTTATTTCTGAATGTTTTGTGGGTGTGTGCGCCACTCCGCCTGGATTCACGCAGTTTCTGTATTCTCACGCGGCTGTAGCATGGGTGGTTTAAATGGGCGGAGCGCCGCGTATTATGCTAGCCAATGGCCGGCCGAGCCAGGAGGAGCCTGTTTTCCGTCAGCCAATCACAGCATTAAGCACTCGAGGCTCAGCCGCGTCTCCGCGTGCGGACGCCATGTGCACTGGAGAGCGCGTCTGTGTTTCTGAGACACAACGTGTAGTTGCCATCTCCTCTCGCATGATGCTCACGTTTCCAGCGGATTACCAGTGAAGTGAAAAAGTGTGCCCGCTCGCTTGGTAGTTTTTTCCCAAAAGGTATAGCTCTCTGAGTGTTAAAGCTCGACAGTTTGTTAGATCAACAGTCTATATTACAGTTTATAAACATAACTGTGATGCTCTGTAAAACTGCCCACTTTCAAAATGTTCTCGATAAATGCCACATATTAATGCTGTTTCATGGTGCCAAACGTATGACAGCTGGGAATGAAATTATCGACCAATTTGTTTTTAATCAGTGCCACCCACCCCCGAGGATCGTGCCTCTCACGAGGGGGCGTGCCTCATTAATATTAAAACACCGTGCAAGTTGTGCCATGTTCGCGCTTCTAGACTGGGAGGTGTGACGTCACGTGAGCGGCCCGTGTTCGTTCCAGCTGAGCGAAAAGCTCGGACGGCTCAAGCTCAAAGCGTGCGGTAACACACATGCAGAGAGAACTGAACAGAAGGGGGTGACCACAGGGGGAAAAAAGCGATTGAGCGACTGCATGGAAAAAAACGTCAACATCCCACCAATCGCGCTACGCAGCAGAAATTGACTCAGCAACACTTCGTTTTGTTTTCATTTGTCATTTTCGAGGCGACGCATTCAAGAGTTCGAGCAGTCAAGTTATCATTTGCGTTATTGGAGTCCTTTATTCTTCCTCTTTCTTCACACGAGTCGGTATATTTTATTAACTTCGTGTCTACGTTGCGCTTGGACGTCGGTATTCTGGACATTTGTCTATATTTCTTCAAAAGTTCCGGCAGAAGATAAACTGTCAAGAATTTCTGGGAATACGAGGAATGTATATTTCTGTCCATTCGGCTAATCTACCATCAACTGCAAGCAGAATGGCGCTCTTTGTCTAAAAAGCGTGTTTTCAAATAAAGGTAATTGTATATTTTCTCTCTGTGATCAGATGCTGTGGTGGTGCACGTGAGCGCGCAGGTCTTTCCTCCTCCTCTGTCTCTAAAGTAAACACGGTCTCGTGTTGCGTGACTTCACAACTTTTATGTCTACTTTTTTGATACGAACTGCATTACATACTAATATCTGTGATGTCTTAATACAAAGTCATGTCGATATTAATGTACTTCTGCTTGCTCCCTCTATGAATCGTCATGTGATTGATTTGACGGCTGCACAATAGTATCGAACCACGCAAGCATCTAGCGGTCAATCCGGCGGACGTTGGATGATGGCCAGGCCGCTTTCACAGCTCCTTCCCCCGGACCTTCCCTCTGCCGGAGCCAGTCCGCAGTTTGGCAACAGTAGCCAAGCAGGAGTCACACACAACGGAGGACACTTAAACTCCACAGGAAACTTAAAATCTCTCCTGCAGCTTCCAGTCAAATGCGATCAGCGCGTCAAAGACTGTGGTGAAATGAAGGGTGAGGAAACGCACCTGTTTCATATATATATTTTTCTTAATTTAGTTAAGTCTAAAAATGTGTTAATATACACCAGGAGAGCTAGTTTCTTAATTCCTAAGAAGGCAGTTTTTCTTTCATGTGTGGTTGCACATGTCAAATGGCAGGGTCATGTGCCATCGTGCATATCTCTCAGACGGGACATCACATGGGACTTGAAGAGATAAACAAGCCCAGGCCATTCAGCCACTTAGCTCACTACCCAGGTGCTTTGAGGTCAACTATTGGCTAAGCCATTTTGTTTACAGGCCTGTGCTGGGTACAGCCTAACCACACTGACAGAAATTTTCCATTGCCTGTGAATATTGGAAAAGCTTCTGTATAGATTGCTGTCCGTGTCATTGTTTTGTACTGATTTTCTGTTCGCCATTAATGCGAAATGACCCTGAATGGACAAGAAACAAAATCTCTAATTCTGATTTGCGTGTACACATGATTTGTGACTTGTATGATGTAGCATTAAAAGCAGCGCAGTTAATTCATACTGTATATAAGTTGATTCGACAACACCTAAAGTGTGTGGCTAATTGTTTTTAGCGTAGGCAGTTTTAGGCGACAGTCTGCTGTGTTTTCATAGTGGAAAGACTACAAACTTAAAACCCAATTACATTTTTATGGTTTGTTTTTATACCGTATAACTAAACCAGAAATTGCAAATTTCAAACTGCATTTACTGGTTCTGGTTTCCACTCCAATGTGCCATAAAATGCCTGATTTAGACTAACTAGAGTTGTTAAGCTTTTAGACCTCACCCTAGAGTGTCTCAGACCCCACCTTAATACTTTAAGATGGAAACCTTCAGACCTCAGCCATGTACTATTGCTAATATTGTCTTATACAATTCACGTCTGGCTTTGTTGTTACACCTGTTGTATTTTGCGTCATTGCTTTGGTTCAATCATAATAGCACAATTCTGTAACGTTTAGTCATTGTTCAACAGTATTGTTGCTGTGCCACACAGTTAAGCAGTGTCACAGCAGTATAACAACATTGTAATCGCTTTACCGTGGACTTTTGGACACATTAATCTTTTGCAAGTTTAAAGGAAGGTATTTCAAAGCCTTTTTATTTTGCATTGATGCACTGGGTGGCGCATCTATTCACATGTGTTGACATTGCAGAGGTAGCTCTCCCAGAGGGATGTGAAAGTTGCTGGGAACTGTTATTCTGCCCCTAACTGTGTAATCTCAGATACATTGCAACCTTGAAATGTAGAAAAATCAATATATGTGTTTATGAGTAGTTGGCATGTCTTTTTAGATGGCTTGGTTAATATACTCAAATTAAATTGGATGTATTTTGTTTCTCTCACAGGTAAGGACAGATTAGATATTGATGAGGACTCTCTCGGCCGTTGTCCTCTGCGCAATGGCTGCAGCAATGGACTAGTCACTGACAGCAATGGAGCAGGAACGGGCAGCTTCTCAAACAACAGCAACAACAACAACTCCTTCCTGGGCCCATTGCTATGGGAACGAACATTGCCCTGTGATGGCGGGCTGTTTCAGTTGCAGTACATGGATCTCGAGGAGTTTCTGACGGAGAACGGGATGAGCAGCATGCACAATACCTCCAACTCCACCTCGGCTCAGATACCCTCGCAAAGTTCTCAGTCCGCTGTTCCCAACCAGGGCTCCCAGTGCCTCCCCACCTCACCCCCAC
The DNA here is from genome assembly GCA_903798205.1 of Danio tinwini. Taxonomy (NCBI): domain Eukaryota; kingdom Metazoa; phylum Chordata; class Actinopteri; order Cypriniformes; family Danionidae; genus Danio; species Danio tinwini. The sequence continues at coordinate 3,788,323 of CAIGQZ010033112.1, forward strand.
ATTGCTCCTCTTCCTCATCACCAACATCCGCCACCGCCTCTTCACCTTCACTGCTCGGGCTGGACATGCATACGCCGCAGAGCATGATGGGATCTGCAGACTGCTTGCACGGTGAGTTAGGCCCTGTTTCTACCAATCTATATCCATTTTCAGGTATACGGTCACAAGCAGTCTGTCAAGATGCATTATGGTTTTCACTCCACTGGCCTCTTGAGACTCCCTGTGTTTGGATTTCATCAACAGTTTTCCGTCTTATTTGGTCACATTCTACATCAGGTTAAGTGTAGCTCTAAATGCAATGTACAACCAATGTTGTGTTGCTTCTAACCAAGTGATTGAAAAGGATGTGGATGGCAACTAAAATATAAATGCAATGTTTTGTTCACTTCCTTACAGCATATCCCATAATGATCACATGTTTGGTCAGCAGACAAAGAGTAGGGGGTCTTTTGTGGTTAATCAAAGACATTTGACCACATGAGCATTTACACTCTGAAAGCAATCCAATTCCATTGTCAAATACCTTTGGAAGTTGTTGAAAATGGACAAGCTTGAAGTACTTAAGACCCCATTTTCACCTGTATTTAGCATCCATTTTAATACTATGTGTAAACGAGACCTAAGAGCCATTTAATACTTCTGTGTCAACTGAACGCTTTACCCCATGTCATAATATGCTACGCATGTAGCTGATGCCATTTTGAACATTAATGCTTTTGCGTTCTGTCTGTGAAGCTGTACAGTTTTACACCCAACAAACACGAGTTTATCTGTGGTCAGCTGGTTTAAGATTTGAGTTTGGCCTACTACATGATGTACCTGAGCTGATTGTGTTGGAGTTGGAACTGATGGATTAAAAAAAAATAGTAACTTTTATTGAAATAAGTAAAAATAAAACCAAAATAATGAGAAGGACATGCATTTTTTGCACTGTCACACTGTAAATGCATAGAAGGAATGTAATGCTACCAATTTGACCAATCACAGATCTTGCCGTCATGTTGTTGAGATGCCAATTTACATTTTTGAGGAGTTTTGCTTTAGGGTACAGCGTAGAGTACACAACTACCATACCTACTGTGCACATTCAATATAGAAGTATAAATTGGGTTTTAAATATAACTTGCTCTAGAAGATACAAGATAGAGAGGATGTTGAAAACCCACAAGACCGAGACCAGCTCATCGAGATTAGGAAAGGAAACACTATGGGTGGTAGATGAGGTTTCACCCAATTCAAACACTTCCTCCATTTTGCTTTCAAGAATTCCCAAGGATTTCGGTCTGTGAGCTGTAAAAAGTACCAGACTGTCCCTTGGGTGTGTGTGTGTTTGTGTGTTACTGAGTAGTTTCAGAGTATTAATGTTTTGGGTGTGTGTATATGTTGTTATGAGTGTGGATTGATGCTCATAATGTGTATTTGTAGGCTTGACTATTTGTAGTGCCAAGAGGTTTGGGCAGTTTTTGGGAGTGAGTGTTCGAGGGCGTGTGGTTGTTTGTGATTTTTTTTTTGAGAAGATGTGCATGTTGTTTTTTAAGTATGTGTTAATATTGTGTGTATTTTGTGTCATCAAAAGGTATTTGAGTATGTAATGGGTTGTTGAGAAAAAGCTGAGTGTGAAGTTTACATGTGTATTTGAAGAAAAACTGGATTGTTAGAAATGTCCTAAAGGAAACTGGCAGTAATGGGGGAAGAGCACATGCAAGGATAAATGGGGATAACAGCGCATGAAAAGAGAGGAAAAGATTTAGCTATAGAGGCTAGAAAAATACAGCGATTTGAAAGGCCGGTAAGTAAACAGTGAGAGAAACGCAGGTGAGCCAGCAGCAAAGAATGAAAGGCAGAGACGGCGTGTGTGTGCAATTGTGCTCGCATGTTTTTAAATCTCTTCCTCTCCTCACACGCTGGTCCATGTGCACTCGCTCAATCACGTGCTGGGGCCGAGGACAGGGGAGGAGCCGACCAGACTAGAGGAGGTGTGTGTGTGTGTGTGGGGGAGTGTGTGTGTGTGTGTGTGTGTGTGTGTGTTTGTGTGTGTGTGTGTGAGAGAGAGCGCGAGCGTAAGTAACAGACAGGGAGAGATTGAAAGATTGAGATGGAATGACTCAGTTCGAACTTGATACTGTACTTCCGATTAGATGTTTGTTTACGTTTCTGAAGTGGCTAAAAAAAGAGAGCGAGAGAGAGATTAAAAGTGCTCCTGGTAAATATTTAAAATGTTCAACCCGATTAAAAAGCACATGCAGAAGCCATCACATGTATTTGTACAGATTTGATCAAGCTGCAAAAAAAAAAAAAAAAGAGAAAGAGAGAGCCTGTGTCAGTGCATGTGCCACAGTGGACAGTACAGAGATGATCTTTGCCAAATGGGGTTAAAGTTACTCTTAAGGGCACTTTTACTGACTGTAGATTAGGTTTATGGCTCAAAACATAGATTTTCATAACATAGCAACGGTGGATTTGATACGCTGTCATGACAGGGTCCAATTCGATTCCCTATAGCAAATTTGCTCAAGAGCCTTACAGAGAAAATAGATTTTTTTTGTGTGTGTATGTGGGTGTATGTGGGTGTATGTGGGTGTGTGTGTGTGTGTGTGTGTGTGTGTGTGTGTGTGTGTGTGTGTGTGTGTG
>CAIGQZ010033112.1:3792748-3809486 GCA_903798205.1 Danio tinwini
TATATATATATATATATATATATATATATATTTGTGTGTGTGTGTGTATTAAACATTTATTTATTTAAAGAGAGAGACAGATTTCAAATATAATATAACAAATTATTTGCACAATTAAATGAATAATTTCTAAAATTAAACCCCTCCATCTCGTGGTTTTGTAATCCCTAGCTCAGCCTAGATATATTGGAAAATGGAAAAACAAAGGACGGGCTGCTGGAGTTGCTTTCGGTTAGCTGCTACTGCCCTCTTGTGGCTCGTTTGGGTGGATTATTGTGAAAATGCACACACACAGCAGCGTGACTGAATCAAGGCTTGTGTTTTTGTTTTTTTTTATCTTCAGGCACTCCGCCAAGCAGCTTAGAGCCCACGCCTTCACCTTCTTCCACCACATGTCCACCGCTCCCTACTCCACCCGCCACCAACTGCAATGAGTTGCTGGCACCGTTTGACCCCGATCCAGCGGATGTGGCGCTGTCCAGTGTGCCCGGACAGGAGGCCTTTGATCCACGCCGACATCACTTCTCTGAGGAGGACCTCAAACCTCAGCCCATGATTAAAAAGGCCCGCAAGATGCTCGTCCCTGAAGACCTAAAGGTGAGAAGAAGATCAGCTTATAATCACACAATTGGACAAAATTCTCCATTATTGAACAACATTCACACAGTAGTGGTTAAAAGTAAAGCACAGAAGCTGAAATTGCATAATGTTTGATATTAGTGACCATACAAGCTTTATTAGACCATTAAAATTTGAGTAACATGTTATATTGGAAAGAGGAAAACTTGGTTATGGTCTTTAACTGACAAAATTATTTGGTTAAAAATAGGCAAGTTTGAAGATTTTCATGGAAAATTTGATTTATTTCATTATGATAAAATGCCAGACATGCATAAACTTACAAAGAAAAGAATACATTAACTACAATATAAAGAATGAATGGTCACACTAGTTTACTGTACAATTCACGCAATTACCAAACCCTTAACTAAGACTTAATAAAGCTAAATAAAATGCTTATTAATGGTTAGTAAAGTAGTAGTTTAGGTATGGGTAGGATTGGCATGTGCTAATAAACAGTTAATATCTTAATAATAGCAAGGTAATAAGCCAGTAGTAAATGGTGTGAATTGTTACTTGAACTAAAGGGTTACTGGAATTATTAATATTTATAATGCTTATTAGTTATTCTCCTGTACACTCCTCAATTTTCTTGCATAATAACAAGTGAAACCATTTAAACTTATAGCGCATACAAACATTTGACTCTTTCCAAGCTCAACTATGAACTTTGGAAGGTTTCTATCAGCATAACCGTAGCTGTGTTTCCATCCCCCTGTGTTTAATACACATTATGAAGTATTGCATGTAAAATGAGTGATGGAATTGGCAAATTTTAATTCGCAAAAAGTATTTAGGCTTAAATGAGGTGCTTTTGGAAATGGAAATGCATTTGCCGAATAAACTGTTGACGTTGTGAACGTTACACACCTGACTAATCATATTTGTTTACTGTTGGTTATCAATACTACAGTCAGCAACTCTAACAACTTGATGGAAACACACCTAATTCATATCTGGATGAAAGTTGAAAAGATTTACTTCACATTACGATGGAAACCTGTCTAGTAACATGCTTGAATGAAGGGTAGAGATATAATTTGTGTTGTTTAGACATCACCTTTGGCCACTACTGTACACTGTAAGAAAATAACTGTTCATTTTCTGTAGTTGGTGATTGATGGGTTTTCCATTTGGTGTTTTGATTCAGCGATGTATTTATATAACATTATGAGACCTTGATGGACAACTTTTGAAAAGTTTAACACGCATAAAATATATATTTTATTGTAGTTTGATTTGATACATTTGTAAACCACGTTACAAAAAGTGGTTATTATATAAATTCAACTGTTGAGCAGTAATATTGTTGTAACATCTTGAATTCCATTGAATATTTTATTGATGGATTGCTTTTTTCGTATTGAGCACATCATTTGACCCAAAACCTTGTAGGACAGTATTATTCTGCAGTCTTAAGTTTAGCAAATGACTTCTAATTATTTTAACTTGCGCCACTTATTCATAATGATTTAAATATGATATTAGCTTAAAAAAATTCCACTCTCATTTTGGTGATCAAGTGTGACGTTCTGCCTGTCTCCATGCAAATTCTATTTGCATCAGTACAGCCAGTGACTCTGTGTCATTGATAACAGTGGATTTCAAAATGTGAAAAACCAAAGTCACCATGAGTTCCCAGTTCCCATGACCAGCATAGTTTTAGTGTTATGAAGCAACAGACAGTGTTACTTTATAAAAATATAAAGCATGTCACATTGACTTCATCTGGAATGGCGCGCGTGTGATCTTCAGATCTCTGTATTGAAGCAGATCTCCTGGAAACCGAGGAGCTCAGATTCATCAGCTTTAGTGTTATAAAGGGCACAGCAGTCAAAAGCGAGAATTCCTGTGTAATCACACTGACCTCTTCTCTGGGAACTAATGGATGTTTTGGATAGTTGGAGAGAAAGCAGCATTCTTTATCATCATTATCTTATTTTTTTCTGTCTTTTTTTTTTTTTTGAATATAGAAGTTCACCAGAACAAATAATATCATTTATTCAACCTGTGCAACTGGATCTATGCAGGGTAGAGTATAATTTCTGAATAAATTTTACTTCAAATAATTTAGAGCAGTTTTAGTATTAAATAAAAAACATAAAAAAGGTTGACTAGCCAAAATAGTTTTTTAATTTGTTTGTTTGTTACAATAATTTATATTGTTTATTTATTTTGCAGTTAGCGTTTATTTCAAGTAACAGACCATATTTTAGTTTCACCATAATTTCCCTGGTTAATGAGGGAACAGATGCAGATTAAAATCTAATAATTTTGTCACAAAAATGTCACTTTTTAAATTTCATAATTAAAATACACACAGAAAAAGGCATTTACTTTGTTGTAATGTAAACACTAACCAACTTTAGAGAACCATGAACGTGCAAATGATTTAAATATTAACTAAATCAATACCTTAAAATATCAAAGGTCTTTAAAACTTGAATGTATAACTGAATAATAGTGTAACAGAATAATAATAACTGAATAATAACTTTGTTTTGGAAATCTGAAAGTAGCGTATGACATTTATGGGAACTTCCCGACTCATGAGAATGCATATAGTGTTTTTAGAAGACTTGTATCTGGGTTTCTCATGACCACTAATTAACTGTTGGTCACTGCACAGACCTGTGTGTGGCACTTTGAGGACATTCAGAGAGCACAGCAGATCCATGTGCAGTCAGACCGCATGCTATCTGCTGCTTCAAAGATGTTTCTCACTGGAATGTCAGCTCTAAAATAGATCTTTTATTTTTCTTTCCAGGATGAGAAGTACTGGAGTCGGCGTTGTAAGAACAATGAGGCAGCGAAACGCTCTCGCGACGCTCGTCGGCTGAAAGAGAACCAGATCTCAGTGAGGGCCGCGTTCCTGGAGCGTGAAAACGCTGCTCTCAGACAGGAGGTGGCCGATATGCGCAAAGAGCTCGGCCGCTGCCGTAACATCCTCAACAAATATGAGAGCCACCATCTGGATCAGTAAATGAAGAGGAAAATGTGATATATGCGATGATGGATGGAGAACGCAATGAATGTCCTGTGATAGACAAGCTAAGAGACAGAGGAAAGTGCATCGATTATATTGAAAGATGTATGAAGACCGCACAAGCTCAAGTTGTAAACTGGAGAGAGGGAGAGAGAGAGAGCATGTCACCTCTCTTAATTGTTTTTCTTTTTCTTTCTTTATTTCCAGTAAGGTACAATGGTAAGATTTTAATTATGGAGAGAATTGTATATTTTTATATGATAGAACGGGAAAAGGAAAATTTTTGAAATTAATTTTTTGTATATTTTCTATATCTTCGTGAGGGCTGTAAAGTAGTGACGGAGGGAACGGGTCGAGGTATCACTGTAATATAAAATCAGATTTATGTGGTATTTTTGAAGCAATCAACGCTTAATCCCAAAGTATACTTGAGTTTTTACACGTACGCACGGGTCTTTGTACAGTAACACCAATTTTGTCATCATTCAGGATGGTATACTGTACACACGCGCTCGATTTTTGTAAGCACGCATACAATGTACATGACGCTAGCACATGCTTTTGGACCGTTTTTGTACAATTTTCCACAAGGGGTCAACCCTGAACCAGGCCACTGTAAAAAACGCTAGACGCTAAGTGTGAGGGGATTTTTATCGCTCATAGAGAGAAAAGATGCAGACAGTGTTGACAATAACTCTGTTTAGCGTGCGCATGTAGAATCTCTGTGCTGGATAACACTCTGAACGATTGACTGTGCTACGTTCTAACGCATGCATGCAAAACAAAGTATACTTGGGGCTTTAGCAGTTGAAGACTTTTTGTTGTTGTGAAGGAGAAGAGCGAGCAGCAGAATTTTAACCTTTTAGAGATTTAGAAAAGAACTTTCTAGAGAACTTAAACTGTAAAATACTGAGAAAAAGATATACATTTAAATTTGTATAGAAATGTTAATATAGATTTATTCAAAAGCACTTAACTTGTGATAAACCTGTTCATAATATTTTGGTAAAGGTGAACAACCAGGGATGAGGGGAAATGATTTTGGGGGGAGAAACAGTTCATCAGTTCACTGCTTAGGGGTGTGTGATATTTATCATCTACAATATTTGCGGAATTGTTTAATTATTTGTGAGATGACATTATCAGTAATGCAAGAATCCAAAGAGAAGAAAGAGCCTCAGGTTACGAATATGATATTACACAAGCAAGACTTTAATAAAAAAAATGGTTCAATAAGACATAGTTATATATAAAAATATCCATTTTTAGACATACAGATTTCTATTTTTACTCCATTGTAGGCAAAAATGTTGCAAATTTTAATCCCTAAATGAATCAGTTTTTGAGCGGATCATTTGAGCCAATGTTACAAAATGAATCAGCCTTTTTGAACAAATCAATTGAATTAACTATTGAATCAGTTCCTCATAAAACTTTTCGCCACACTGTAAAAAAATAGTATATGTTTTTAGGTCATTGTAACTTAAAGTTAATCATGTTCTAACTTAAATTTTTTAAGTTACGCAAGCTGTTAGCAAGCTAAGTCAGTTGAGCATAATACAGTGCTCAGCATATATGAGTACCCCCCTTATAAATCTCTCACTTAAATGAATATTTTCTATAGGAAGCTTTACAGTATTATAATTGTGCATATACATTATATTAGTCAGTACTGAAGGCAAATCTGGAGCTTATCTTACAAAATAACTTCCGATAACGGCCCAAAATTAGTACACACAAATTTGTGTTATAGAAAAATAATAAAAATAAAAAGAGCAAAATTCAAGAGAAACAATAAATGTATAAACTTTTGTTAATTTTATAGTTTGTAACTTTCTTTGACATGAATTTAAATGTATTGTCTTTATATTTCTGAAGATGTTCGGGGTCCTAAATATAATTTTATTAAATATATCTGTTTAATAAATGTTTTGTTCACATGCACCAAAAAATATGACGCATATTCACTGAGAAATGGATAAAAATATTCATTTTCAAAATAGGGTGTACTCAATTATGCTGAGCTCTGTATAAGTTCAATGGACTGGTTAGTTTGATGCAGCTTAAAAATTGAAGGCAACCAGAATTATTTACAGTGCATTATTATTATTATTATTATTATTATTATTATTATTATTATTATTATTATTATTATTATTATTATTAATAAAGGCTAATATTGTTTAATTATCAGCTGAAAAAAACAAATAAATATCACACACCCCTATTTACTGCTGATATTTATTTGCCATTCTCAACGCAATGCTGAACGTGAAATGATGGTTTAGGAAGATGGTGAAGAAAGACTTGCATTAAGTATCACATTTTACCGGCATTTTTGTCTTGATTTCTTAAACGGTGAACTCGGTTGCATTTTTTTTTTCTCTCTTCCTCAAGTTGCTATCTCCTGTCTACAGTGTACTCCTCTTTTTATAGGAATCTGACTCATGGTTGAATACTAAAAATGCTTTTTAGCAGCAGCAGCAGCAGCAGCACACATCCACAACATGCAGATCTTAAGAGTGAACTTTCAGAGGCTGTTCTTGCTGTGCAAAAACACATTTTGAGCCTCTACGGATTGAATATATATATTTGGGACAAGACTCTCATCTGATTGTATGAAAAGATATTGGATGCACATTTCAGAACAGGCTGACATTGAGACATTTGTGCTATTGCTGGTTTCGCATCTGTATATGCAAAGACATTGAAGCGCTTTTACTTTTGTTTGAACAATATTGAATTTTTACAACCTGATTACTGGTGTCAGTACGAGATCTGTTAGTTTTGTGGTTCCTCATTTCTTTTGTCTGTCTGTTTCTTTCCTTAATGACCATTAAAGTAACTTCACTTATTATGAATTATTATTGATCTGATTGTTGTTATTACTATAAATGAATTATTTTTCTTGTTTTTATTTCCTTGATGCTTTCAATGTTCCTTTTAAAGGCTAACGCATCTCCTTTTGGCTGTGGAGATTTTGTTCTGTTTGTTATCGCGTTCATCTTCGACATGGGTTAGGAGTGTGTCATGACTGCAGATCAATTCGAAGGACGCTGGAAATAAAACGGATCCCCAAAATGGATTTCTTTTCCTGTACGCTAGCATTATAAAGACCCATCATCATACTGTTTGCTCCATCTTTCTCTTTTTTGGTGCATGTAGGTGTTTGAGCGAACTGCCTTTTTTGCCCAGTAATTTGCCGCCTGTTTTTTTTTTTTTTCCCCATCAGTGACAATTTACCTTTTTCATATGGATTATGGGTAATGTAGTCCTTACTTTTCTGCACTTCCACATGTGGATGACTATGAACATTTTGTGTTGTGACTCTCTCTTGTTTTTTTTTTGTTTTGTTTTTTTGATGTACAAATGCCCTAATGCATCAGTGTTACCCACACTGCACCTAGCCAAAGTAATGCAGGGGAATGTAGTCTTTTTCTCCAAGACCACAAATAAAGTATTGTTCTTACTCACTAAACACTCTCTGGAGTATGATTTTGTAGGCATGTTATGTGTATCACAAACACACACACACACACACACACAAAAAAAACATCCAGTCAGTGGCTATAGCCTTATCACCCTGCAGCCCAAGACTGTTACCCACTGAAGCTAAGCAGGACTGAGCTTGGTCAGTACCTGGAGGGGAGACCACAAACTTGGTTGCTGTTGGAAATGGTGTTAGAGAGGCCAGCAGGGGGGCACTCAAATCCTAATGCCCTAGTATAGTGAAGAAGACAGCATACTGTCAGTGAGTGCAATCTTTTGGATGAGATGTTAAACTGAGAACATTAAAAATCCTATAGCACTTCTGGTGAAGAGTAGGCCTGTAACCCTGGTGTCCTGGCCAGATTTTCTCCATGGGCCTTTACTGATCATGGCCTCCTAATTATCCCTATCCACCGAATTGGCTCTATCACTGTCTCTCCACTCCACCAAGCTTGTGTGTAGTGAAAGCACTGGCACCGTTGTCCTGTGGCTGCCGTCACATCATCCCAGTGGATGCTGCACCACTGGTGGTGGTGTGGAGAGACCCTCCTCATGATTGTGAAGTGCTTTGGGTGTTTGGCCACACATGATAAATGCGCTATATAAATACACATTACACACAGCAAAATCCTCAGAGTAAAATTTACTCAGTTCAGAGAACATTTGGTCCATCTCTAAATTGAGTAAAATTTACTCGGCAGCAGAGTTAAAGTTAATGAGACAATGAAGAGATTAATTAAGTGATGATTGAGCACTGATGATGAACCCCTGCTGCTAATAAGCAGAAACAGAGAAGAGAAACATAAAACTACAACTGACTTCAGTTACAGTCGTAGATGAAATAAACTGAAATAAAACACATCAAATCTCTCAAAATTTCAGCCGAGGATCATAAAGCAACTCCACAAACAGCAGCTTTACTTATTAACAACCTGTTTGGGCTTACTTCTGCCACACTCTACAAAAGTCCATATAGTGATATTATTAAGAACTAAGTAATTTTTTTTACAATAACAATAAAAAACACCACTTTTTGTGTTTTAAGCTGTCATCATTGAGGAGAACAGTAGTTGCTTTACTTTGACTCTGACTCAATTTCTAACATTAATTTCTCTTTGTTTGCCAGATAATGTATTGTGGCAAATATTGTATAAAGAGAGCAATTGTGCTCTGGATAATTGATTCTGTGGTGAGTTAGTCACTGGTCATATTAGTAAAATTGGTTTTGACCTATTAAGTCTAAACAGTGTTTTATCACAAAAGTAGCTCTGTATCAAGAAAATGGAACTCAGCAATACTTTTATCAGATCATAAAACACATTGAACATCTGAAACACTCACAACACACAGACATAAAGACTCAGCGTATGCTTCTCAACTATGGTGAGTTTTTTTTCCTACAGTGCATGCTGGGAACTATGGATAAATGTTAGCAGACACTGCAGCCAAAAAAATACAAAATCTCTAACCACTATTGAGATAGATACGCTGATTATTGATGTTTGTGTCTCTAAAATGATTCAGATGCTCAATGTGTTTTAAAACTGTAAAAACCACAGCTGAGGTCCATTCACTTGAAAAACACTGAATTTTGATTCTTACATGATAAACCATTATTTAAACATAATGTACAAAGTCAAACATAATCTCTTATACTGTAACTCTTATCAAGAGTAAGAATCTATACAAGATCAGTCAACCTGATCATATTTGCTCGCTTTATACTTGTTATAGCAAGCTAAGAAAAGTCAACATCAGAAATCGAGTCAAAGAGCCCAAGTAAATCCTACGGAAACGCATTGCTGACACGCACATATTTTTTTCCCACTCAGCTATGTCGTTATAACGACATCTTTTCTCGTTATAACGAGATCTTTTCTCGTAAAAACGATATCAGTGCCTACGAAAGAATATGCCTGATAAATTCCCATTGACCTGTCTTATTCCGCTATGTGGCTCATATAGAAATTAACATAATTATGTCGAAATAACGACTTAATTATGTCAAAATAATGACTTAATTTTGACGTTCTAACGAGAAAAGATCTCATTATAACGAAAAAAAGATGTAATTTTAACGAGAAAAGATCTCGTTTTTACGAGTAAAGATCTCGTTATAAAGACATAGCTGAGTGGGAAAAAAATTATGTGTGTGGCAGCAATGCGTTTCCGTATAAATCAACCACTTTTCTCCATGATGGTGACAACGGGAAAAAAACATGTTTTTTTTTTGTAAAATGTAAATACCTAAAACAGTTAATTCTCAATAAATCTCATATGAACTTTTGTGAACATCTGACAGAAATAAAGTTAATCAGGTAAGCAATGAGCAAAGCTGCTGCTGCTGCTCTCTTCTGTTTCATCATCAGTGCTCAATCATCACTTAATTAATCCCTTCATTGTCTCATTAACTTTAACTCTGCTGCTGAGTAAATTTTACTCAATTTAGAGAGGGACCAAATGTTCTCTGAACTGAGTCAATTTTTGAACTGCGGTTCATGTGCCCCAAAATACAACATTTCTAAATTTTGTAATGTAAGAAGTAACAAAAGAGGTGATTAAAAAATGAAAATAATGAAATGTGGTATAAGATTATGGTTTCTAGTACAAAAAATGATTCTAGTATAAAATATTGGTAACACTTTAGGTCACAATTCATGGTATCAGCAAACATTTAACTAACACTATTAGCTTAATAAACTACTAATTAGCTGTTTATTCATTTTTAGTAAGGTAGGAGTTGGGTTTAGGTATTTGGTAGGATTTGGGATGCAGAGTAAGACTAACTATTAATGAACAGTTCATATCTTAATAATAGGCAGGTAATAAGACAGTAGTTAATAGCATGTATTGTGACCTAAAATATTTCATATAAATTTGACTATACATTTTGGAACGTAATATGTGATTGCTCATGATATGGCAGAATGAAGATAACATGTTTTTGTTTTTTCACTCAAAAACTATACATTTTTGTATGGCCAGTTTTGCAGCTCAACTCACTCATGCACACACGCGAGCGTACATGCAAATGAAAAGATATATACGGAACTGTTTAGATTGTTTCTACTTGAACAGTAGGGGAACATGCAAAACAATCAATAATAATATCAAGAGAAGTTGATTTTAGGGGATGGTAAATCAGCTATTTTCAAAGGTTTGTATTTATGGGGTGCACTGTAAGTGTTCATACATCACATATTATTGTTTATATTAATTATACACCCCTGCTATTGCTCCTCAAAATGGTCTGTTGACTTCCGGTTCAAGTGTGGGTAAGTGCTAGAAGGGATACAAATGTTACCTGAAGTTAGAATGATGTTTTTCTTTTAATAATGAAATTACACATTAAATTATGTTTTATTAATATCCTCACTTAGACCAACCCTAATAATCCACTTTGAGTTATTGTAAAAAAAAAATTTATTGTTGTATACTGTCACAAAAGTTATGCTATTAATGTGCACATTGTAAAAAATGTCTGTGATTTTAACAGTAAAAATCTGTACAATCTACAGTGAAAACCTGTTAAATGATTAACAGCTCATTTCTGTACAAAATACGGAAAATAACTGTACCAGATTAAACTTTTGTTTTCGAGAAACTAAGTCACATTCACTAGTCCCTAAATTAGTCAATTAGTTTAGTCTACTAGACAGAGTGAATAACCACAAATGACTGAATTCAGACACTGATGGACACCTGCTGCTTACAAGCCCAATCACTGAAGGAAAGAAGAAGAAATAAAACTACAGCCTCACACCAAACCAACTGAATTAATACAGAGGATTAAACAACTCCATTAATAACAGCATTAGCAGCTTCACTGATTACAGTTTGACTTCAATTCTCTCATATCTGCAAGAATATTTGATAATTAACAGGTTTATATTTTTATTGAAAATATTTCATTTGACCTCACCATCATGGAGATCAGAGGCTGCTCTTGAACCTTTTCTCTTCTAAAACAATATCCGTTAAATGTACGGAAAAATACCGGCAGCTATAAAAATGACAAAAATATGGAAGTTTATAAAACTGTTTAAATTTACAGAAAAAAACTTATTTTATAAACTGATACAATGTTCAGTTCACAAAAATGTTGCTTAGTGCATAAAACGTAAAGCCACTCAATCCACTAATGTGTTCATGTGTGTTTACAATTAGCAAACAGATTTTCACTGTATTAGTAACTACACAGTTACCTTTAAACAAAAGAAAAGGCAGCATGACATTGAACATTCTTAGTTCATCTTGGACTTGCACCCAGATGCTACTATCCTCCACAATGATGACACAAAAACGTTTTACAGTATTTTGCAGTTTTTATTTCTTGATTTTACGGTAACATACCGTCAGCTGTGGTTGCCAGTAATCTCCTGTTGTTAACATTTTACGGTCATAAATTTAATCTACAGAATTTTTTCCTTAAAAATTAATTCCACAGCCTGTATTTTTATCGAACAAATTTAACCCCTTAAATCCCAGAGCAAAATCCTCACTAGTGTCCTCACTACAGAGGGTTGAACACTCAGACAGTGATGAAGTTAATGAGATAATTGTCTAATTAAAGGAGGATTGAGAATTATTAATAACAAGCAGAGTCACTGAAGGAAAGAAAAACACAAATTACAGTTTCTGTTGCTCATTTGAAGTCACCATGATGGAGGACAGAGTCTGCTTTAGTTGGGCTCTTCAACTTTTTGTTCTGACACTGCTTTTTATTTAGGCTGCTATAAATAATTGTGTTAATCAAACTATTTGTATAGCATGAAAAGCCAAATGAAATAAACAATGACAGTCTGATGAGATTAACTATGATATCAAGACCACCTTCACCTGCTTGTGCACTCATTGAATATCTTGTTAGCTAAAAGTGAGAAACGAGCACCATATGAAACTACTTGACCTACAGCAGTCGATGACTGTTTAACAGGTCTAAATACACCATAAACAATGAGAATGATAGATCCATAGCAGACAATACAAAACAATCTACTGAAATACTGTATCCCAAAACAACATAAAATTAAGGAAAAGAAAGAGATTGTAAGACATTTAAGCTGCATAATATATTCATGTTGCAGTGCATGCTGGGATTTTTGTAGTATGCTTGCACCCAGCATGCATTGCAGCATGAATATATTATGCAGCCTAAATGTCTTACAATCTCTTTCTTTTCCTTTCTTTTCCTCTTTCTTTTTTCGCAACTATGGTTGAGGTTTATATCCTGATTCTTGATGTCTGTGTGTCATAACGTGCAGTATAGGAGATCTCAAGGTCTTGTGCATGAAACTAATAAATTTTAATTTCTTATTAATTAAATGTTTGTTGAACCTCCAAAGGAATCTATAACATGTACCAAACAATATCAAATAAAACTATTTTCTATGGCTTAACTTATTAAATACTACAATTTACATCTGTAATCATCAAGTACAGTTTCTCATTGCCTTTCTTGCTTTAACTGACAAGTTTCAGAAACACAGTTATAACAGCCAGAAAAACGTGAAGGTAGAAGAGTAAAGGTTCAAGAGCAGCCTACTAAAGCAGCCTCTGATCTCCATGATAATGAGGTCAAATTAAACATTTTCAATAAAAATATAAACCTGTTAATTATCAAATATTCTTGCAGATATGACAGAAATGAAGTCAAACTGTAATCAGTGAAGCTGCTAATGCTGTTATTAATGGAGTTGTTTAATCCTGTTTTAATTCAGTTGGTTTGGTGTGAGTCTGTAGTTTTATTTCTTGTTCTTTCCTTCAGTGATTGTGCTTGTTAACAGCAGGTGTTCATCAGTGTCTGAATTCAGTCATTTGTGGTCATTCACTTTGTCTAGTGGACTAAACTAATTGACTAATTTAGGGACTAGTGAATGAGAGTGTGTGGTGAGATTTCAGACACTCTGATTAGTTTCTCGAAAACAAAGGTTAGATCTGTTACAGCTATTTTCTGTATTTTGTACAGAAATGAGCTGTTAATCATTTAACAGGTTTTCACTGTAGATTGTACAGACTTTTACTGTTAAAATCACAGACATATTTTACACACTTTTAAAAAAACTGCTAAATTTACGGAAAAATACCGGCAGCTGTGGTTGCCAGGATTTTTCCTTAAAAAATACGGAAGTTTATAGAACTGTTTAAATTTATTTTATGAACTTATACAATGTTCAGTTTACAAAAACATAGCTTAGTGCATAAAAACATAAAGTCATTCAATGCCTTAATGTGTTCATGTGTTTACAATTAGCTAATTTTCACTGCATTAGTAACTACACAGTTACATTTAAAAAAACGAATATGCAACATGGCATCAAACATTCTTAGTTCATCTTGGACTTGTACCCAGATGCTACTATCCTCCACAATGATGACACAAAAAACGTTTTACAGTATTTTGCTGTTTTTTTTCTTGATTTTACTGTAAAATACCAGCAGGTGTGGTTGCCAGTAATCTACTGTTTTTAACATTTTACGGTTGTAAATTTAATCTACAGAATATTTTCCTTAAAAATTAATTCCACAGCCTGTATTTTTATCGAACAAATTTAACCCCTTAAATCCCAGAGCAGTAAATTGGGTCTAGCAACGTCGCTGGTACCATCCCAGTGACAGCTCATGTACCTTTATTTCTGAGATGTCAGATTTTGCTACTAACACTGTATTTGAATAGTTCTGAGGTTGGGGTTAGGGATTTAGGTAGGCCAGAGCCATATTACAGCCTGATATCACACAATTGCACATTAAAAGCACAATCTGATAATTAGCAAATTTCGTCACCAAAATATGCTACCTAGTTTTTGATTGGGAGGAATGGTCTGAGAAGGTATAGGACAAATCGACAGAACACCAGCTTTGATTAAAACTCTCCTGCCTGTTTTATGCTGAACTGCTTCTCAAATGAAGGTCAGCTCAGCACTGTTCCTGGTTATTATACAAGATTACATCACAGCAATAGTGTTAGTTGCAGCAGGTTGATTTTACGGTGCAATCTTAAACTTTGACACCTTTACAGCACCCACGTACATTAAAAATAAAGCCCACAACTAAACATGGAGGATGACTTCAAAATTATACCAAGAATAGTCTTGTGCTGTAAACATTATGCAGCATTCTCATTAAGTTGTTACACTGTAAAAAATGCAGGGTTCCACACAATTCATTTATGTTGTTCCAACACAAATCGATTAAGTTAACACTTTTACCAAATTTATGTGGATTGAACATAAACTAATTAAGTTGTCCCAATGAAATGTTAAGAAATGTGTTGTTTCAGCTTATTTTAAAATAGTAGTTTAAACAAGCAAAAAAAAAAAAAAAAGTTTAGAATCTGTGGCACTTTGTTGTGTTAATATGCTCATGTTTATATAGTCCCTATTTGAGTGTGTGCATCGTTGTGTGCAATATTTGTATGTTCATAACCACCTCTGAGCATGGGGGTCATGAGTCACTGGAGTTGTTGTTTTAGGGGTCATCCGCTGAAAAGTTTAAGAACCCCTTAACTAAGCTAGTGTGTTTTATTGTTGGTTTATAATTTAATTTCAATGCATTTTTTTTATATCAATCTGTGTGTCTGATGGAAATAGATTATGTTTATCTTTGGTCTACAACATATATATGAATGGGAAGTGATGCAGCTTGGCTTACAGAATATGGAGGTTTGTTGCTAGTAATACTCAGTCATCTTTGCAGGAATGTAATATGATTATTGTACAAAGTAATATTTATCAATATAAAGTAGTACAATCCCAAGAGCATGCGTCATCATTTTCACAGAAAGCGTACACAAAAAGATGTTTTCCATGACCATATCCACATCCAGCTCTTTGTCTCCATAGCGTGATGTCCTCATCCAGAAGGGGAAATCAAAACAGGCTTCAATGAGTTGTTTCCAAAGACTGTGTATTTAGGCTGTGTTAGCTTTGTTAGCCTTCCTGTCTTCCGAGAACAATACGATAACAACATAAGTGAATTGGATTAACTAAATTGGCCAAAGTGTATGAGAGCATGTGTGAATGCGAGTGTGTATGGTTGGTTTTCAGCACTGGGTTGCGGCTGGAAGTGCATCCGCAGTATAAAACATATACTGGAATAGTTGGCGGTTCATTCCACTGTGGCGATTCCTAATAATTAAGGTACTAAGCCGAAGGAAAATGAATGAATGAAAATTCTGTCATCATTTACTCACCCTTCACTTGTCTCTATTTTAGTTTATTTCTTGTTTTGGGCACAGAAGATATTTTGAAGAAAGATGGAAACTTGGGAACTTCCATAGTATTTGTTTTTCCTACAATGGGAGACAATGGTTACCAGTTTCCAAATCTTCAAAAAAATTATTTTTAAAGAACATCTTCTTGTAGGTTAAGTGGAAAAAGGTTTGAAACCACTTAAGTGTTAGAACATTTTCTTTTTTGGGTGAACTATTCCTATATGTGATTCCTGTATGGCACTAACTTGCTAGCTAACATTAATAGCTAACAATATATATGACAATTTAATTGGTCAAAAGCTACATAAATGCTTTTTACACAATTAATCTTTATGGTTGTCAAGAGAAATAGATTGAGCTTGAGTTGGGGTGGGCAGTATGACAATATAGTGTGCAGGGGTTGGACAATGATACTGAAACAATGGCCAGTTTAGTATTAGAGGTTTTATGGCTAAATTTGCCAAGTCTGGTGGCCAATCTTTATTGATTGCACATTCCACCAGCAAGTGCAGAGTGTGAATGTTTTATTAGCAGAGTAATAGCACAGTTTTGCTTAAATTATTGCAATGCACACAATATTATGGGTGACATATCAGAGTTTAAAAGTGGGCAAACTGTTGGTGCACGCCTCGCTAGTGCATCTGTGACCAAAACAGCAAGTCTTTGTGATGTATCAAAAGCCACGGTATCCAGGCTAATGTCAGCATAACACCAAGAAGAAGAACCACATCCAACAGGAGTAACTGTGGACGCAAGAGGAAGCTGTCTGAAAGGGATGCCCAGACTAAACAGCTGCACAACTCACTGCAGAATTAAATGTGCACCTCAACTCTTCTGTTTCCACCAAAACTGTTCGTCAGGAGCTTCACAGGGTCAATATACATGGCTGGGCTGCTATAGCAAAACCATTGATCACTTGTGCCAATGACAAACATCAGCTTCAATTGTGCCAGCAGCAAAAATCTTGGGCTATGAACGGTGTGAAATATTTATTGTTCTCCGATGAGGGGTTTGGCGAACATGAAAATGAAGTTGAACCATGGCCTGCACAATCAGCAGATCTAAATATTACTGAGCCACTTTAGGGTGTTTTGGAGGTTCATTTCAGTTTCATTGCCCAAGCCCTGTACATTATGATGCAGGGCTGCTTAAATTTCTTAGAGTGAAATAGACATAAACATATATGAATGAGAAAATCAGGCGTAGGATCTGCAATAAGCAGTGACAAATAATGTAATCCAGATTAACATTCTCTAATATTAAAAATGCCACAAGAGTGAAATAATTTTATTTTACATTTATTTAGTCACATTGGTATTTTGTATTTAAACCCGTTTCGGACCTTGAATCCATTACAATGGACATCACATGTCAGGTTTTGTGTGTGTGTGTGTGTGTGTGTGTGTGTGTGTGTGTGTGTGTGTGTGTGT
>CAIGQZ010033112.1:3811331-3841826 GCA_903798205.1 Danio tinwini
TGTGTGTTCTTGCTTGTACGACGGCTCCACTCCTCCCTCGCCATCACACCATCAGAAAACCCCCTCCTCCAGACTCTCCCCATCTTTAAATCCCCTCTCCTGTGTCACCAGCGTTTTCATAACCTCTGCATTGAGAGTCCGGGAAAGATGGAGCGATCTCTTCTCGTGGTTCTTCTGTGCGTGTGGGCCCTCAGCAGCCTGTCTGCAGCATCAGGTGAGTGTAAGCGCGTGGAGGTGTCTGGAAGAAAATGCTAAAAAAAATTATGGGTAGCTTTCAAGTAGCTGTCTTTATATCAGTTTTGTTTTTTGATAATGAATTGTGAATGAATGACAGCTTTTGTGACTTGTAGGAAAACACAGACTCTATTTTAATGCTCTAAATTTATTATAAATATTTTACCATATTTACCATACCTAATTTAGTCACACTTTACCATAGGTTTTAATAATGATTAATTTACTAACATGAACTAATAATGTACAATGCTTGTACAGCAATTATAGTTCAACACTTAGGCCTACTAATGCATTATTAACCCTTTAGCTGCCCCACCAAGAAAAAAAAAATGGATAGCATTTTTTAACTCCTAATGTCGCTTGTTAACACATTTGTTTTTCAACACATCCCATAATTTGTGAAATATAAACCTCTACCAAATGGCAGATATGTCGATTTATGGTAAAAGTACTAGAATTAATACTATGAAAAATCTGAAAATATGAAGTGTAAGAACAATTTATTTAAAAACATAATCAAAATAAAACATTTTGAATACTAAATCACCTTTTTTGAATGTTTTTTTTTTTTTTTTTTTTTTACGATAAAACCAAAATCAAGTGTAGTAGTGCAACAGGATTAGGTTTGTTTGATTTTCTTGCAAACCAACAATGCTGGGTGTATAAACCATTATTTAAAACAGGCATTCTTTAAACGACTTTAACAGTCATTATTTAAAACAGTCAAAATTCAGCACAGTGAATTAAGAAGAACTTTATTTCTGTTACCTAACATTAACAAATATGAGAGTAAATACTAGTAATAGAACCTTATTGTAAAGTGTTACCGATGTAGTTTTTAAAACACATTTCAGTCTCCATCATATTTTTATGAAATTTCTGTTCACCCAAAATTGAAAATACAATCATCATTTACTTCATATTGCTCCATGTCCTCTTTTGAATTTATATTTTGAAGATCTTTTTGCCAGTATAGTGGAATTCAGTGGTGACCAAACTAATTCTGGATTCCACTGGCTTTTATTGGGAACAAAAACAAGAGAGACATTAAAAAATCCTTTATTCTCACAATAGTATGTAATAGAAAGTTTTCAAAATAGGCTCATTCTGAAAACATAGCCATATAAACATTTCTGGAAATCATGAATTATGTAGCCAGAAGTGGCTGCATTTTGTCTTTATAATGAACGCTATGAGGCGGTATGACGCTGTTCCTTTTCGCGCTTACCAGCTGGTGATAGCTCCGTTGGATGGCTTTCCTGCAATTATCAGTTTGTCTCACTATGTATGTGTGTGGATTTGAGATGCAAAGAGGAGTTAACCACGATGACAGGGTTCGAGTCCAGCAAAGAACGCTCCAGAAAGCTGGTAAAACAAAAACAAAATCCAAAAAATAAAATAAACAAGTAAATAATAGGGTGAGAATGTTGTAAAACGTGATAAAAATCAGATGAGGGCTTTTTTTTTCTGGATTGCTTTTTAAAACTGTCGGTTGGGTTTCGGAAAGTGGGTGGGTTAATTGCTGCTTTTGAAAACACTATTGGTTGGGATTAGGGAAGGAGGAGGGTGGGTCAGTCAATCGGTCAGTCATTCAGTCAGTCGACAGCAGCCTCTGGTGGATTTACACGAGAATAGCAGGCGCGAATGGCACACGAGAAAAATATTTGAGATCTTAAAAATCATACACAGCGGCCTCTGATGGATTCACGAAAACAAAAACTGCAAAAAAACGTAGCTCCTAGGACGTATTTGGCACTCTCCAGAAATGTACATAGCGGTACGTTTTCAGAATGAGCCTGATTTGGACGTTTTGCAATAACGTGCAAGTAAACATAATTTTAATTTCTGCTTTACAAAAATGTCAATTTTGTAAATGTTTATTACCATACCCTCACAAATTGCCTTGAATCTGTTTTTAAAGCTAGTTTTCCATGAATTTTGCATACATATACAGTGAATAATCTTCCGTTTCTATTCAAAATGCGTAACTGTGTTAACAAATTTTTACTCATTGTTTCAAGTGGTACCAAACCTTTTTTTCTTTATTTTCTTTATTTTCATGATTCTATATATTAAATATATTTTGAAGAAAGCTGAAAACCTGTAACCATTGACTTCCATAGGTAAAACTAATATGAAAGTCAATGGTTACATGTTTCCAACATTTTTCAAAACATCTGCTTTTGTTTTTACCAGAAGAAAGAAACCCAAACATGTTTGAAACAAGTAAAGGCTGAGTAAATGATGACACAATTTCCACCTTTGGGTGAACTATCCCTTTAAGCTCTTTATTTTGCTACGTGCGTTCTGTTTTGTTATGGGCTTGTAACATTTAATTGCTGCATCCTGTTTATGGGTGGGCTACATTCATCACTGTCTGCTTTATGTGGATATATTGTGTTAAACACCTGGTTTTAGTTCAGTGAACAGTGTCTAGGGCAGATGGCCAGACATTTAAGAGCATGATATTTTATGGCACAGAGTAAATAGTTAGACAGACTAATTGTATTTGAACATTGTATTTAAAGTGTGAGGAGTTGCCTGCATGCACATTACTCCACTGGTCAAAAAGAGATATAATTGTATGCCTTTGAATGTATGGTAAGACTTTATTTTGATGGTCCCTTATGCACATTTTGTTGACAAAAATTTGCATTGCAACTACATGCCAGTTAATTTTCATTTCAGTATTAGTAGACTGTCTAATTAATATCTACTGATGCTGCTCCTTTAACATTTAACTGACTATAAGAAACTTTGCAAGTAAGTCAACTTACACTAACCCTAACCTAACAGTCTAATTATAATCTAATGAGAATTAGTTGGCATGTAGATGCAATGTAGCTAAAATTCAACAAAATGTGTTAAAGGGACCATCAAAATAAAGTGATACCGAATGCATTCTCTTATGCATTCATTTAGCCAAAAAATGCAATACAAATTCAAAATTGTACAGTACCCCTATTTATCCTTTTTCAAATAATATTTCTCATGTACTGTGTTATTTGTGAATCTAAAAGGTCCACTTCCGTAACTAATCTATGTGTATTTTATTGGCTGCCTATGAACAATGTCCACTTTGAAGAAGCATGGGTGATTTATTCTTGCACGACTTAAAAAAACACTCCTGTTAATGCTGAGTTAATTCAACCCATTTTGGTAAAATATGAATAAACCCAGCAGTTGTGCTAAGGTTGGGGACTATATTTAATAATAAAAAAAATAATTCCAGTTTTTGGGATTGCCCATATTATGAATTTGGGTTGAAATAACACAGACTTTATGCAAATACTATTTTGTTTGTGTTTATGCTGAGAGAACTGACCGGCCCATTCATTTTCAGTGAACTGTCATGCCATTATAAACTCACTGCATTTAAGATCTGCTTTGCTCAAAATCAATGATGTGCACAATCCAATTTAAAGTGGGTCAAACACCAGACAAGATGTGCAGCATCACACCTTTAAAACATGAACACTTTTTTTAAAAAGCCCCTAATATGCATTACAAAAGGTCATATTTTGTCTATAGCAACAGGCTGATATGCATGCAAGGTCACAAAACACTTTCAATGCCTTGTAATATGCATTCATTGTTACTTAATTATGCCAACAACTCCCATATGATTCGTTCAGCAAATCATTAGAAAAATGTTGGCTTGGCTAAACTGTGGAATTGTTGTGAAAATGAACTTTAACCATTTATTCCCCATTGCCGTAACTCAAGCCATCTCACAGTGATCAGCGTTTACTCATCTTCAGTGATGATCAATCCCATCCTCCAAACTTTTTGAAGACGTGTTCAAGTTTTACCAGATCTAACACCTTATATATGAGAATATGTCATGTTCGTGGGAATATGAGGTTTATCGCATCAATATGAAACAGTTCAAGATTTGAACTCAAGACGATTCATATGATTCACTCTGAGTCGACTCTTTCTTTTGAGAATCAGTTTTAAACACTGTGCGCTCTTAGATTTAAACCTCAGCTGTATGTTTTCATTCACTTAGAGCTTTGTTACACACTGCATGGAGGGTCATTTTGAAAAACTCATAATAGGGGCTTTTTAACACAGTATTTTCTAGTGCTCAGCTTTTGTCCCCTTATGGTGCTTAAATTTAATTGTAATTTCATCTCATTTTACAATTGAATAACTAAACGAATGCTTAGGTCTAATTCACTGATTATATTTCGATCATTAACTGGTGTTACACTGTCAGTGCTGTTAAAAGAAACCTATTAACACCAACCTTTTACCAGAGGTTTATCGCTGGTTTAAAAATATTCTTTGCATATATGGTCAATTTAAGAGAGAATAAAATTCAGGCCCCGATTGGCCATTGTATTGTGAAACACTCTACAGAATTATTTGATTGGTCACTGTGATAAAACAATACCAACAGAATGGTCACTGGACCAATCAGAGGAATGAAAACTATAAGAAAGTAAGAATTTAGAAACAATGAATCCACAAATTAATTTTAAAAGTATATAAGAAAGTCATTAATGGAGTCATTTTATTTCCAAAATTTTATATATATATATATATATATATATATATATATATATATATATGTGTAGGAGCCTATTTGTTTGGATTTAATAGCTAATGTTATATTATGTAATGCATTTCAGTTTTGAATATTTTTGTTTTGAATTGTTTGCATTTGAGAACTTAGATTATTCATATGTCTTGTTCGATGGATATTCTGTGCATTTTGCATTGAGGATATGTAGCATGTTAAAAATTATGTGTGGGCCCTTTAAGAACTGCGTCTGTTAAATCTGACGGCAGTGTGTCTTTAGAAGACAGCAGAGTCACACAGTTTTTCTTTACCGCATCCGTGATGGTTAAAATTTTAGATAATATTTAGTTTACTTAATTTTTATTTGTTTATGTATGATTGAGTGAAGATTAAAAAACAACATCTGACAAGAAACGGACTTCATAGATTTCTTTATTGGACACTGAGCGAGTAAGAATGAAACTGAAACCAAGAAGCGCACTCACTATATATATATAATAGCAGTAGTGGTGCAATATAGCCATATATCATCACTGGTGGGAGGAGTGCTTTGGTACAAGGCAGTGACAATACAGCCATATAACACTGAAGGCCGATTTATACTTCTGTGTCAAGCGCACGCATATGCTACGGCGCAGCCTACGTGTGGACGCATAGCCCCTCGCCGATGCTGACGTGCATCTCTCAAAAAATGTAACGCGTAAGCGTAGCGCAAGCTCTGTGATTGGTCGGCTTGGTAGCGCTGATGAGTGTGGGCGCAGGTGAGAGCCGCGCTCCCGATGCAGCGAGTGTTTACAAGTGTGGAGTCCCGTGAAGGAGCTCCGGATGGAGACTGTTGTTTTGTGTTTACCTCATGATTAAAGTTGTTGCACGTCCGCCAGTTCCCGCCTTAAAATGAGGGAATTTGAGCCACTTGTACATTAAGGAAGTGTTCAGCCAAAAACAGAACACCAGCAAAGAAACTCGACACAGAGAAACATAAACACCTACTGCCAGCTAGTGTTTCGAAAGTGTATTGCAGAAAAAACAGAAACAGTGCGCAGAAGTATTATTGCACAGCTACGCGCAAGGCATACGCCGTGGGTTACGGTGATCACTTGACGCAGAAGTATAAACCAGGCTTTAGGCATGGGCCGGTATAAGATTCGGACAGTATGATAACCTTGGATAAAAATATCACAGTTTCACGGTTTCACTGTATTGTGATTACTGCTCTAAAATAAAAAACTAAAAAAAAAAAAACAAAAAAAAAAAAATTGTCCTTTGAAAACAATATATTATATTTTTTGAAAGATTAATGATATTTTGGAGCAGTAAACATGTCAGGCTAAATAGTTCAAATGAATCATTGACTTCTGCTGTCTTCATTTGTTTCAAAAACACAAATTTCTTTACAGTTTAAAATGGTATCTCTGGATGTTTTTTCTGCTGGAGATGCTGTTGTCCTAAAAAAAAAAATGTAAATAAAAAAATCTTACACATACCTTAGGAATGGTATTACAGAAAATTTTGGCGGTTTTAAAACCTTGACTTTTCCAAACCACGGTATACCTTAAAAACGATTATCGTCTCATGCCTAATCACACTACTATGAGTGTGATATTGTGTTTATGCAATAGTTTGACAGCATAATCGTAGAAAATCAAACACGGACAGTCTAAAAACTCTTTTGTATGAGGAACTACTTTCTTCCACCATTCCTCCACATTTGCAGCTGATGTCAGAACAGCAAAAGCCGTTACTACTTCATTTTAGAGCTAGTATTTGAATGATTCTCTAGCGTAATATCTAAAGTGATGACAAAAGAGTTGATTTTGCTGACATTTTAAGATTATTAGGCTGAACAGCATGAAATGCTATCAGTCTAAGGACATTTCACAGTATTTCTCTGTGCAATTGGGATATCTCAATAATTAACCCCGAAAAAGCCAAAGCAACGCAAACACTACCAGATTATTGTTGTGTTTGTTATAAGGAAAACCGCTAAACACATGCAGGCATTTCTTCTTTCTTACTTTTTATTGAACTAGTCTGCAGTAATGAGAACAGGAGACTTAGTAGAAAAAAAACAGATGGCCAACCAAAAAATAACTCATGGTTTATTGGATGAGGATGAGTTTAAGGATGGCGCCGCGGATGGCTGCCTCGGTGTGGAGCTCTATCCATTGTAAAGAAAGCTTCCATTGTAAAGAAAGCCCAGCAGAGACTGTACTTCCTTCGTCAGCTGAGAAAGTTCAACCTGCCACAGGAGCTGCTCGTACAGTTCTACTCAGCTGTCATCCAATCCATCCTCTGCACTTCAATCACCGTCTGGTTCAGCTCAGCTGCCAAAACCGACCTCCGTAGACTACAGCGAATAGTCCGGACTGCTGAACGAATCACTGGCACTACCCTTCCTACACTTCAAGAACTGTACTCTTCCAGAGTGAGTAAAAGGGCTCGTAAAATCACTCTGGACGCCTCACACCCAGCACACTACCTGTTCGAACTGTTACCGTCTGGTCGGCGCTACAGAGCACCAAGCACAAAAACAGATAGACACAGGAAAAGTTTCTTTCCTCAGGCCATCTACCTCATGAACAGTTAAATATTCTCCTACTGTGCAATAAACGTGCAATACTTTCTCATACGCACTTGTACACAGCACCTTATAACCTGTATATTTACAACATATCTGTACATACAATTCAACATCCAGATCTTTTTGACTAACTGCATCTCTGTTTAATGTTTATTGCCTTTTCTTTTCTTGTATTTAATTTTGTGTTGTCACTCGTCACTTTATGTACACTGAAAGCTTCTGTTGCCAAAACAAATTCCTTGTGTGTGTGAAGCACACTTGGCAATAAAACTGATTCTGATTCTGATTCTGATTCTGATACAAAGAGTGGCCAACACAAAATACATGCATTCCTGATATATGAGTCCCATCTCACACTCAACACACTACAATTACTATTCAAAGGAAAGAAATCGACTTAGTATGTCACTCACCAATTTTCTAATGTTTTGATCAGCTGTAGTTAGAAATTAACTTTGACCAAAAACACCTCTAAGGGCTTATTATGCGGTCTCTGTCGCCATCTAGTGGATGGACAATGTTGACTTGCTCTGCTCCATAACAGCCTAATGGGTGCAGACGCGCTGTCTCTTAGAAATTATTATTATTTAAAATAGGTACTATTCTTATAAATAAACTACATATTTGCAATCTAAACAACTACATTCTTGCCTAAAAGCTCTAAAAGTACATTATGTTGTCTAACAGCTGCAATATTTGTCAAACTGTAGTGAGTTTGTTGATCTGCTGTCACTCTATGTGGCTGGAGTTATACTGAAGGGCGAGGAGGCTCTCTGAGTTCTGATATTGCAGAACATCACATGACTATCAGCCAGTCAGATTCGAGAACCAGGTATGTATATATATATATATATATATATATATACTCTTGAAATGTTGTGTTGTTTCAACTAAACTTTGGGTCACATAAGGACAAACTTTTTTATTATACAATTTTTTACCCAGGCCATGTTTTTACCATTTGTCCATGTTTTGTCCAATTTTGGCTCAACCTTTCATCTCAAACATCTCAAACATGTTTCACCCAAGTTTTGGCTATAACATCCTAACTGTGGCTATTGTGTTTTTGTACAATTGTAATATTTCTACACACTTTATCTTGAAGAAGATGCAGTGGAGCAGTGCCCAGAGAGAACATTGGGTAATGAGAGAAGACAGACATGCCCAAAAAAGTGTCAGCAAGATAAAGACTGCGGCAACAAACGCCAGTGTCTCTGCGATGGCCAGTGTGGACTCAGCTGTGTGGTCCCAGGTCAGAGCTGCAAACACCTGAACACACAAACAAAAAGAAAAGCCTTCAAAGAAAAGAAACTACAAACAACTGTTAAATCTATGAAACATTATGAAGCAGTTTTCTAAGTTTTTGTGTGATTCTACTTTGTGAACAGGTCGTATGTGTCCGTGGCCTCTCCCACCTGGAAAACATTCTGATATAGTTCTCCTTTCCCCTTCACCCTCTTTCTCTGCATTGCTTGAGGTTCGTTGTAAGTCTGGGTACACTATGTCAAACGGGCTGGACGCTACAATACGCCGCTGCCAAGGTGACCGGCAGTGGAGTGGAGATGAGCCTGTTTGTACAGGTAAGAAAGAGTAATTTCAACATCTTTGCATTCATACATCTTGCCAACTATCCATGACCTGACATTAACATTTTATACTCATTACTGGTTACGTGAGAAGATTTACACTGCAAAAATACAACACGGTTCAAATTTATTGAACTGCTGGCAGATTATTTAGCTTGTTTTAAGTAAAACCTTAAAATTGACTTGTTTTTTTCTGAAAACAATATGATTTTTTATTTCTTGTCTAAAACTGCTGCTTGATTTAAGACTTTTAAGATATTTCAACTATAAAAAAGACAAAAACTTTAAGTAAGAAAAAATTTTTTTGTAGTGTAGCATCCATAAATATATGTATTTTAACCAGTCATGTAAATGTACGTGAATTATTTACAAACTGGGGAAATACACAATTGTTATTTTCATTAACTGGTATTATGATTTTTCAGTTCGTTATGGCTTTAATGTTGGTGGAAAATCAAACTTCTCTTTTGAAGTCTCTCTCATTTAATAGCAAGAGATTTATAAAGTAATCTCATTTGGAGCTCATTTTTACACTATGAGCAACTTCATATGAAATTTGGTGATAAACCAAATTTTCTCATTGATATTAAAATTGAATTAATACATTTATTTAATAATTGATTTAAAATAATTAATTAAAGTGAATTATCATCAATAGAGAGTTTCATCACAGTAATGAAAAAAAAAACAATTGGACAGTAAATTTACTGTGCATCATTAAGCAAAGTAAACAAGTGTTTTGTTTTGTGTAAAAATCTGAATCTACATTTTTATTCAGACTTGTTCAGACCATAGTTGGTTTAAACAAATGTATAAGTTAGAGAAAGATAATGGAAGAGATTTAGCTATTATATAAAATAATTTAACAAAAATAAGCATATAGTGCACAGAACTGTGCATTGATGTTTTTAGGGATAAGGGGTCATTTAGGATTTTGAATGTGAAACTTGTGAAAAACAGAGTGCAAACAATTGAAATGAACCATTCAAGACAAGTAAAACATTATTATTATAAGCTGCCCACATAAAAAAACAAAGCACTGCACACCAGATTACATATTCTTAAAATTACAATAGTGTTTTCAATTTGATTTATTTATTTATTTTTGAACAGAATTATCATACATAAAATATCTTTAACAACAAAAAAAAAAAAAACCATTTCAACATGGTCGAAAATGGAGCGGGATGAAGCACAAGCTTATTATTTTCCCACCCCATTACCACATATATCATTCGTCTATTACTTAAACTTATTTCTTCTTTTACTTATCTTTTCTTTTTACATGAGACATATTTTATCCTTTTGGCATCTTTGTCATATTATATGTTTGATTCCATTTGTACATTTACCGTTTATAACATAGACCCAAAAAAATACATAGTACTGCAAATAGCCATTAATTAAAGTTTCATTATACTTTTCTCATTTGATCCTTTTTCAATCACCTTCATCATTATATTGCTTTATTAATATATATTTATACAACTTTTAAAATTAATTAATATCCTGACATTGTTTGAGAATCTGTTCCAGACTTCCATAATTTAGTAAAGAATCAAAGAGACTCTTATAGAATTAATAAAGAATCTGTTCCATAATTTCACACCACATACAGCCATACACAAACTTTTTAAAGCTGTCCTTGTTTTCAACCTTCTAAAGTTTAGTTCTTCTCTCAGATTATATCCCACTTGTCTTTCTTCAAGAAACTTTTGTATGCATTTCGGAAGTAATTTATTCCTAGCTTTAAACATAAATTGTGCTGTTTTAAATGTAACCAAATCATTGAACTTAGGTATCTTCAATTTAAAAAATTAGGAATTTGTATGCTCCAAATACCCCACAATGCTTATAATAATATTGATAATCATGCTCAACCATACTGCATTCATATTATTCTTGTATTGTATTGTGGCGACGCGGTGGCGCAGTGGATAGCACAATCGCCTCACAGCAAGAAGGTAGCTGGTTCGAGCCTCGACTGGGTCAGTTGGCATTTCTGTGTGGAGTTTGCATGTTCACCCTATGTTGGTATGGGTTTCCTCCGAGTGCTCCGGTTTCCCCCACAAGTCCAAAGACATTTTATTAAGACATAGATTATTTGGGTAAGCTAAATTGGCCGTAGTGTATGTATGTGATTGAGTGTGTATGGGGGTTTACCAGTGATGGGTTGCAGCTGGAAGGGCATCCGCTGCGTAAAACGTATGCTGGATAAGTTAGCGGTTCAATTCGCTGTGGTGCCCCCAGATTAATAAAGGGACTAAGCCGAAAAGAAAAAGAATGAATATATTGTATTGTAAGAATTAAAAAAAGCTATTGGTGAACTGTTAAGTAAGATTGTTACTCACATTTGGAGCTCATTTTAGTTCCTCTGTTTATCTATAGGAACTTTCAATCTGGAACTCAGTTATAGACCCTAGCTGTAAGGTCAGTCCACTGAGAACTAAATTTTCTTATATTCTCCTGGTTGCATTTACATCATCACAAGGTACTCTGAAGTGACGTAAGCCAGTTGGTAGCATTATCAAATTTGATATATCATAAAAACAACAACTGGAGAAAGCATGATGCCATGATATGAGTATGTCAGTGAAAGAGAGTGCTCTGAATGGCTGTTCAGCTCAGAGTAAAGCTCAAAGAAGCTGTCTGTAAATTTGTCACATTTTTAAATATTTGCAAACGATCTGGATTATCAGATTTTCAGACATATTTGCATCAGTGAATCCCTCTGTGGTGAGTGAGAAGTACTGTGTAAACATTATATAAATGCTGCTTTGTTTACTGTTTGTATGTGTGCAGTTTCCAACTGTGGAATGACAATACAGATACTACATGCAGCTATGGATACATCCTCTCATGCAGGAGCAGAACATACATTCTCATTTCAGTTGGCTATTATCCATTTTGTGTGTTCATATATAGCTTTTTGGCATAGACGAGACCAGACGTAGCCAAGGCATGTCGACAATACAGTCAGTTTTCGACACCACTAGGTTTTTTTTATTTCTTTTGTCCCAGACTCTAGTGTGACTTAGGAGTGATTTTAGTTCCACTAAAAAGTGTCCCTATATCTAAAGCAAGGGTGCCCAAACTTTATCCTGGAGGGCCGGTGTCCTGCAGATTTTAGCTCCAACTTGCATCAACCCACTACTAAAGCCACGGCCACACTGCACTTTTCGATCTATAGACTTCACTATTAAAGCCACGGTCACACTGCACTTTTCGCTCCATAGACTTTCATTCACACTTAGAATTCATACGCCTGCAAATGCGGCAGACCGGAAACACAAGCTAGTGCAACAAGTTTTGCATGGCGATGTGTTGCAAAGTTTAAGTATGGTGAACTCTGACCTGCAAAATTGCATCACATGATTGGGTGAGACCAATAGTAGATCAAAACATGACCTCTCTAAACAGAAATGTTAAATATTGAGCAATCGCTCATTTTTTTATGTCTAATCATCTTGTTTTATTCCGCACTTTTTCGTAGTGCAGTATGACAGATTTTCCATGCTCAAACTCTAGAGTGACTGCAGCTTAGGAGCTTGATTAGCTAGCCCAGGTGTGTCTGATTAATGTTGGAACTAAACTATGCTGGACACCGGCCCCCCAGGACTGAGTTTGGGCACCCCTGATCTAAAGTCATTCTTACTTCGTATGGTGCGAATAAAAAAAGCTGAACATGTTCTTCAGCTCAATTAAATTTTCTTCACACGGTTTACTCAAATGTTCTTTGGGTTTGAAGAAGGTCCTGCAGGTGAACTTAGGACAGTTTTATAGGAGACTAAAACAAACAGTGGCTTATCTGTCAATAATTGCAAAAGGCAATCATTTTTGTGTTTGAGACTCGATTACTAAATTCTAACTAAGATAATGTAGATTTACTGGAGGTCCTTGAGTTGACTCAAAGGCAACATATAGTAGGCTCATTCTGAAAATGTAGCCATATATACTTTCCTGGAGATCGTTAATTATGTAGACAGAAGTACAAATGGCTGCATTTCATTTTTAAAATGAATGCCATGAGGTGGTATGATGCTGCTCCTTTTCACGCTTACCAGCTGACCACTTACCTCCATATAGACGGCTTTCTCGCTGTTACCAGTTTGTCCAGTTAGCTCACCATGTACGTCGGTGGACTTGAGATGCAGAGACAGGGTTCGAGTCCGGTGAAGAACGGCTCCAGAAAGCTGATAAGACAAAAACAGAATAAAAAATAAAATAAACAAGTAAATAACAGGGTGAGAATGTGGTAAAATGTGATAAAAATCAGGCATTGGGTGGTTTTAGGGAAGGAGGAGGGTGGGTCAGTCGATCGATCAGTCAGCCAGTCAGTCGACAGCGGCCTTTGGTAGATTTATATGACACTTGTGAGAGAAATTTGAGATCTCAAAAAGCGTACACAGCAACCTCTGGCGGATTCGCAAAAACAAAACCTGCAAAAACACATAGCTCCTGGGACATATTTGGTGCTCTCCAGAAATGTATATAGAGGTACGTTTTCAGAATGAGCCTGCCTGGGTTGCTCAAAGTAGGGGTCCTTGGATTTGTTATATTTTAAAACTCCTGATTCGTACATGCTGTTATTGCAGACATATACAATATATAAAGGCTAATTCTCGCTTTATTGGAAGATGAAAACACACTTTTGTATGCAGTATCTGCGCATTGCCCCTGTCAGTGTCTGTTGGCATTGGTCAATGCTCATTTTGGCCAACTCAACATGCAAAATGATCTACTTTACTCTGGTGATTATCTGCACTGGTTAGTGTCTCATTGGGTCAGACTGCCCTCATCCTGTTTGCAAACTGTCAAGTTGTTGTAAGATTTACGCAATCCAGGGAGAATGCTACATAGCAACAAAGTGATGGTGGTGATATTGAGGACAGCCGGCCATGAATGCGAGATAAAAAATGAGGAATATGTGTCAGTGTCTGCATAGTAATGTGTTTTTTTGGTTGTTTATGGAACAAACGCTTAGAGCTTGTAGACCTGGGTCACTGCTTGTTTCTGGATGGTGGGATTTTAGTCTAAAGACTCCAGCTCTGTGGAGAGGAGGCGTAAATCGGCAAAGCTCCAGGCTGCAACATTCCCAGTATCACCCCCTCTATCACATGCACACATTTACACTCACATTTCCTAGAGTAACATGAGAGTTATTTCTAGGAATGAGCTGTCAAAAGAGCTGAGGTGTGGGCGTTCGGGGTCTGTGAAAACTGTCCTGCAATACTCTATATCTGCAGATCAGTGGCATGGAATATTTCACAAGCAGAGGCAGGCAGGAACATACGCCGGATTCACACACAAAGTTCAAGCTCATTCAAAGCTGTACAATGGAAGTTTGGTGTGTGTGCACTTTGACTGTGTGATTTCCTCCCCCTTCATTAATCAGTCATCCTCACAAAAGGGGGAGAGATTTGATACATAACTGCATGAGTCAACTGCTCAAGAGGGAATGTGAGAACAGCTTGTTCCAGATGGATTTTTCTGATAAAACTCAAAATCGAGCAACACATTCTGTCCATCCATCATCTGGGTACCCGCTCAGCCACACGGTGACCTGCAAATCCATTTGTCAACCCTAAATATCCATCTGTCTATTCACCCTGTCATGTATTTGTACTCCTGCTTCCTAATGCAGTGGATAAAAGCCCCAGGCTAGTAGTCACAGGGTCATCCATTTAGATTCCTGTCCCGACCAAGTATGAAGAGACTGAATAATGGACCTGAAGCTGAATAACAGAAGGCTTTCGGGTGTATTTACGAGCTTTGACACCAGAGAAATACTTTCATAGTCCCTGTAACCGTTGGTGGAAGTAGTGGCTTTTTTGCCTAACCTTTTTGGGGAACTAAATTAGCTCATACTTTAGTGTAAGGCACAGGTGTCAAACAGTTCCTGGAGGGCCACAGCTCTGCACAGTTTAGTTCAAATTCTAAATAAACACACCTGATCAAACTAATTGAATCATTCAGGCTTGTTTGAAACCTACATGTACTGTACGTGTGTTGAAGCAGAGATGGAACTAAACTGTGCAGGGCTGCGGCCCTAAAGAAACTGAGTTTGACACCCCTGGTGTAGGAACTTTAGGGGATGCAAATGTACATTGATTGGATGAATGCATGCCACACAAAACACAGACATTGTATTTTAAAGTGTAACAAGACCTAAACATGCTAAAAGCTAAGGTTAACAGTATTTACCTGTCACCGTTGATTATGTGTCCTTTTCTTGATGATATGCAGCACTAGTCGTAGTTGTTGTAGATTTCTTTGCTCTTCTTTTTGCTGTTTTAGTAACATAATTCATGTTTACATTCTGTTACTATTAATCCCATGACACAATAAAAAGCTCCATGAATGCAACCAGGAAAATGTAGTTCTATGGGGACTGGCCTGGTGACTAGTTCCTATAACTGCCTGTTGTGGAACATTTTTATTCTTTGCTCTACATCAAGCACTTGTTTTTTTTCCCTAGAGCTTTCTCAAGGAACTTTGCATTCTCTGGCAAAACGTTTGAACTCCTCAAAGAAACTTTGCATTTGCTTGTAAGCTTTTGAATTTCCAAAGTAATTTTGAATTTGCTCACAAACATTTTGCAATCTCTCATTCACTTAAATATACTCTGCAGAGCCAATTATGGCGAGTTAAAGTGAAGCAAATATTGTTGATATAATATGTGGCCATGTTATATCAACAATATTTGCTTTGCTTTGACTCTTGGATCCGGGAGAAATTGGAAGGAATAAACATCCCATTGATTTGTCAAGGGCCAAATTATTATAGCAGGGGAACTGGGTGAGTGTGTCTCTGAAACAGCAAAGACTGTGGGTTGCTCCCGGTCATAATAAAAGTGGTAAGAATACATCAAGAATTTCCAGAATTTGTCTGAGAAAGGACAAGCAACCAGCAACAGGGTGCTAAACCCAAGGTTCATCGATGCTTAAGGGCATGGAAGGCTACTGTGTCTAATCCAGAATAACCCCAGTGTAACTCTTCTGGCCCCACTCCAAGCAGGAATCAAACCAAAGTTTACAGCGTAGGAGTGAGCACTAATGGCAAAGATGAAAAAAAACAAACAAAAAAAACTAAGTATAACTAATTATAACGTCAGTTTCTAATGCATGCTATGATGAGGCCTGGAATTACAGTTTACCTGCTCAACTTCTACTAGCTGGCCACAGTTATACCATCTCAAACCTCACTGTTACAAGTCACGGCACCAATGTAACTCCTTCAGTTTTGCACATCCCACTCCAAGCCGGATTCAAACCAGGGTTTCCAGCATAGGAGAGAGGGCACTAACAAAAACTCTAAAGACCACAGTCTATAGTGCCAGCCACTAGTGCTCCTCTGGAGGCCAGGGGAGTGAGGTTTATTTATACAGCTTCTACTAGGTGGCCTCTTTTACTCTAACCCCCTAAACCTCTCCTTTTTTATCCGGGTCACAGCACCAGTGTAACTTTGTATACCCACATAGCTTCTTTACATCAGGAAAACATACTAATACATTTTACTTGATTGATTTGTCCACCAAACCAATTAAGCATTTTAGTGCATATGCACATAATATGAAGTTAAATAAGCTATTTTGATTTTTCCGCCCACCTCCCCAGGTGGAGATCTTTCAGCAGAGCCGGGTCTGGTGCCTGAGGTGTCCTGTTCATTGCCTGATGATGATGATCTGCTCTCTGTGCAGGGCAGTGCCACCATGGGATCCACCATCAAGTACCAATGTGCATCCGGGTGAGACCTTAGGAGAAATAATTCAACTGTTTAGAGATATATGGGACTGATACAAAAAGAATGTCTTGTTTTTTATGCTTATGCATTCTACACACCTCATCCTCTTTCCCATACAGATCAGTGCTGATTGGAAATAGTGAGAATATCTGTCATGAGAACCAGACGTGGCAATACCCTCACCCCATCTGTCGCCGTAAGTGTGTTTGTGTGCACATGTTTACATAAACACCTTCATATGGGAATGACTGAGACAGAGATCTTGCTTTAAAGAAATAGCAGGTGTAATTGAATGTATGGTTGAGTGGAAGATATTGAGCTGAACTGCTAAAGAGATCTTGGTTGTGTGGTCTTGCACACCATGCTACAAAGTAATGAGATGAGAGGGACAGCGGGAGAGAGAAGAGCAATAAAGGCTGTGTGGGCTTGTGAGTAGGTGGATGGGGCACTATGTGTAAATGAATTTTTGAGTGTGAATCGCTACTGAAGCCGATGCAGGGTTGACTAATATATGGTGGTGCAATGCTGCCCCCTGTTGGATATGTTATGCATTTGGGACCTACAGTTTTGCTTGTGCCTTTGCTGCATGGCCCAGATAAATACAAAATTATTAAAACTACTAGCTGATATATTCTAAATGTAATTGGAAACTAGTAAGTACATTTTCTTAAAACAAAATTGTGGAAATTTTAAAATATGTGTACCATTACTTTAATCACTTAATCAGTCTTCAATCACTTAAATGTATTGTGCATTGAATGTAAACCAACAATGTGCACTTTCTATATTGATATTTTTTGCTGTCAAACATAACTGCAAATCCTCTCCAGTCTCTCAATGTACTACTTACAGTAATGTATATGTACTGTTGCATTTAATATATGGATTTGGATATCCGCAAAAGCACAGGCTTGAGCATTTCCAGTCAACACCAAAATTGTAGGCATAGTTTACATCAGGAAATACTAAAGAGTGCACTGTTAAATTGGATAAACATATGGAAACTTGTTTGTGAACTGTGTTTGTTAATGATATTTATATGAAATATTTATCAGTCTTTGGCACTGATTTGTTCATTGATTGATTCACAAATATTTACTTTTAAGAGATGAATAGAGATTTTGAGCATGTTACATGTATTTGCAGATAATCCACTGAGTGGTGCTTTTTCTGCAAGTTGTTTTGACACTAATGGTTTGCAAATGTTAAAGGTGATTCAAAAATTGTTCCAATGTGAATGAAAACTAAACACATATCCACAGACTCCTTCAGACCTGAATTATGTTCCAAGTTTCAGAAAAACATACATTTTTCCTGTTCTTAAGACTTTCATAAATGAGAGAAAAAAGTCAATAATCTTGAAAAAAATGGACATCAAGTCCAAAATATAACAACATGAAATGAAATATAAAATAATACAAATTGTTGATATTTATGTGAGGTTTCTTCTATAGGTTACAAACTTGAACAACCCAGCAGGCACACAACGTTATAAGACGTTAATATTAGGTTAGATTTAGGTCGTGACATCAGGTGACCAAAATTCTATGTCTAGCCAGCATCTAAGGAGAACGTTATTTTGATGTGATATTTAATTAATATTAGGTTGTGTTGGGCTGGTTCGAGCCTCGGCTGGGTCAGTTGGCGTTTCTGTGTGGAGTTTGCATGTTCTCCCCGTGTTCGCGTGGGTTTCCTCCGGGTGCTCCGGTTTCCTCCACAAGTCCAAAGACATGTGGTATAGATGAATTAGGTAGGCTAAATTGTCTGTAGTGTATGTGTGTAAATGAGAGTGTATGGATGTTTCCCAGTGATAGGTTGCAGCTGGAAGGGCATCCGCTGCGTAAAACATATGATGAATAAGTTGGTGGTTCATTCCGCTGTGACAACCCCAGATTAATGAAGGGACCAAGCCGAAAAGAAAATGAATGAATGAGTAAATTAGGTTTTGTTGGAAAGTGACCAAAGTCCAACGTTGAGCCAAAATCTTAAACCAACACCATATTGACGTCAAACACTGACATTTATTCATTAAGTATGACAACCAAAATCCAGTCTGATAGACGTCATAGTGGTAACATCAAGCTGTAACATTATTAGATGCTGATATTTGGTAATTATAGGTTGGCATTGGACATTGACTGTGTAATGGCAGTTCATTCCACTGTGGTGACTCCAGAAAATGAATGAATTAATGAATAATCCCAATTAAAAGCTTGCAATGATACAGTCAAATTTTTACTTTAATTAGCAAATTTAATTCTTCTTTTATCAAGACTATTCATGAAATATTGGCAATCATTTTAATAATTGTGAATAAAGCCACTGAAAATGTTGCTTCTGTTCTTGGAACATAGTGTGCCATGCTTTTCTTTGGCCTAGTGAACATTTCTCAAATTACAACAGACAGAGTCTTACTGCCATTTGATGAAGAGATTAGATGACAAAAGTCCAATATCATAGACTGCAGGCTTTAAATTGGACGAAATGCTCTAAAATGACCAAAATAATAATGATTAAAAAGCATGAAGAGTTTTGGCTAATAAATGGTTATTCGACTTCTATTCTCACATACTGTGAGAGTGAAAAACTGAACAGTGTCATGGTTTTCCAAAGGGATTTTTTTTTGACAATTGGGATGACTGTGTGACAATGGACATATACTGCTTCGACCCATGTCTACTAAATGGGCAATAAAAATGCTAGTTTTTAGCATCATGAAACATGATCAATTTCCTTTGCAAAACTGCCATCTTTTCCCTAACAATGACTGTATTTTCCTCTTGTATTATACACATAAAAAACACAACTGCCAAAGTACGCATATTGATACAATATTATTCTTCAATAGCAAGTAGCGCCAGAACCTACAGTTTATTAGATGTCATCATTATACAGTCTACATACATGGTTTATTAAACCCTCATTGTGATTTGTACTGCTTTTATAAGAAATTGCTGGATAAGCCTGCACAGTCAAAATCTTAAGTTTGTGCATATGTATGTTTTCAGGTGTGGTTTGTCCTCCTCCTAAGGAGGTTGTTGATCGTGGACACCTGGTGGCCGTCCAGAGAACTGAATATGATGTTGGTGACACTATCTATTATCTGTGCAAAAAGACCTTCTTGTTGGATGGACCAAATCAAGTGACTTGTCTACCCAATGGTACATGGAGTGCAGAGCCTGCTTGTAGAGGTAAGGAAAGCTGGAAACAACACAGAACCCTAAAAACTTTTGTCAATCCGAGGAGGCTAAATACAGTGTAAACAGTCTAAAATGTTTTGAGCTTATGCATTTTCAAACACTTTGAGAGCAACATTTGATTGAATTGCGCTAGATGTTTATATAGTCAAATGCATTTAAACTCCCACAAAAGACCACCTACTCTCTGCCTACTAAGTGTTTATAAAAAAAAAACAAGCTATTCATACTTTCTGTTGTACCAAAACACATAGATTAAGATCAAAATTGTAGTTTTCTGCTTGCTGCACAATATATCGCAAAATTACTGTTATCAAGATGATAGTGTATGCAAAATACGTAGAGACATGTGAGATAAATTACATTTATTTGATGCATTAATTGTTTTTCTAAATTTGACCAATCAGATGGGGCTTTACTCTCTTTATCCCTATTCCTCTGTTCTGCTATTGGCTGGAGTTGCCCAAAGGTGAACTCAGAGTTGAAAATAAATTATGGCAGGAGTCAATACAAGAGAAGAAATTGGAGTATTGAACCTCAAAATTTTAAAGACTTAATGTTTGCACCTTGACATATTTTTAGTCTGAATTAGAAATAATTAGAACTGAAAAATATATTTTACCTGTTTATTTTAATATCATTATTAAATAAATGTTTTAAAAACATAGCTAATTAAGGCAAGGCAAGGCAAGTTTATTTATATAGCACATTTCATACATAGTAGCAATTCAACGTGCTTTACATAAACAAGAATAAAAAAGACAAGTGTAAGAAAAAAATAAAAAAAGATAATAAAAAACAGATAAAAACAGATAAAATGTGTTAAAACAGGTTGTAAAAGAATGAAAAAGAAGAGAAAAACACAAAAGTGTGATCTGTCGGATGTAGCACAGTGCTCATTCAATAAAGGCACAGCTAAACAGAAGTGTTTTCAGTCTGGATTTAAATGTGTCTAATGTTGGAGCACATCTGATCATTTCTGGGAGTTAATTCCAGCAGTGAGGGTCGTAGTAGCTGAAGGACGATTCACCCTGCTTTGACTGAACTCTTGGAATTTCTAGTTTATATGATCCTAGAGATCTGAGTGTTCTATTAGTTTTGTATTCAGTGAGCATATCTGTAATGTATTGAGGTCCTAGGCCATTTAGTGATTTATAGACAAGTAATAATACTTTAAAATCTATTCTGAATGTAACTGGGAGCCAGTGTAAGACCTGAGGACAGGTGTGATGTGCTCTGATTTCCTGGTTCTGGTCAAAATCCTGGCCGCAGCGTTCTGGATGAGCTGCAACTATTTGACTGTCTTTTTGGGAAGGCCGGTGAGGAAACCATTACAGTAATCCACCCTGCTGCTGATAAAAGCATGAACAAGTTTCTCTAAGGCCCCGTTTACACTAATGCGTTTTCGTTTTAAAACGAATAAGTTTTGCTACGGTTATGCCATTCGTCCACACTACGGCGGAGTTTTCGAGCCCCAAAAACGGAGTGTTTTAAAAACGCTGGAGAGGCCGTTTTAATTCTAAAACGCTGCTGCTCCGTCTCAATGTGGATGGGGGAAAACGGAGACATCTGAAAACGGAGGCGTGGCTGCAGACATTCGCTTATCCTTCCCTTATTTGTCAATCCCCTATCACATGACTATAACGCTACCAGCAGACGGCAGACCAGCCTTCACTGTAAACAACAACATGAAATGGGAGACACAGAAATGGGAGCGTTGTTTGCACTATTGTCCGCAGCTGCATATATCCGCAAGAGGCAAGCTATTGTTCGAGCACTCGCTAAACGCATGCGTTCATCGTTCAACCAGCGTTTGTTGACTAACAATAACCAAATGCCAAGCGAGACACATGCTTCCTGTCTATACTTGAACGCGCATGCCCAGAGTGCGCGAATAGTTACGTGATTTACGTTTTCGGTGGAGTAGTGTGGACGGAGATATGTTGAGAAACGCTAGATGAAACGCTAATGTGGACGCGGATCGTTTTTTATCTAAAACTCTGTTTCAAAACGAAAACGCATTAGTGTAAACGGGGCCTTCACTGGAAACAAAGCATCTGATTCTTGCAATGTTTTTGAGATGATAGTATGCTGATTTCCTAATTGCTTTGACATGACTATTGAAACTCCGATCTGACTCCAGAGTCACACCAAGATTCTTGACCTTATTTTTTGTTGTTTGGCATTTAGAGCCAAGGTACGCATTCACCTTGAGAACCTCATCTCTGTTCCCAAACACAATGACTTCAGTTTTAAAATAGCAATTAAAATAGCATTTTACTAGGGAAATGTTATATTATCAAATTTTATCGCAATACTAAACAACAATATCGCATATCTTTCCAGTAATGTGCAGCTCTAGTTTGGCCATTCGTTTTTGCTTTTGTTTTGCACTCACTTTAGTTCTCTTGTGGAAAAAGAGAGAAAGGTCTTTACAAAATTTAAACACAAGTGGTCACAAGACTTGCACCCAAATGCATGTTAATACTGCATAATGCATCATGGCTGACCACTTGTTATCAAATCACTGAATATGCATGTTAAAGCAAGGTGGAGTCAGAGCCGTGGATTGAAGGTTTGGAATGTTTTTGTTTGCAGCCGTAAATCATAAACCTTTTGTCTTTGTCACAACAAATTTGTCCCATCCTTCTCTTTCCTCCCTCATCTTTCCGATCAGCCCGCTGCCCAGTTCCAGCTCAGCGCAGCAGGGTGATCGTGGGCGGAGTAAAGCGTTGGCCATATGATCTGACGGATGGTGTGGTTGCTCATGGAGAGAATGTGACATTTTTCTGTAAACATCCAGAAAAACTGTGCAGCTTTACTGCCACTGAAGTCTGCATAGATGGGGAGTTAAAGGCACCTAGCTGCTACCTTGGTATGCAATCAACACAATGTTATACACTTTATATAATAACAGCACTAATGGTACTCTTGAAAAACCTAACGTCATGTTTTTTTTTTTCTCTTTAGATCCTACCTGGCTGCAGTTCAAGCTTTACCCTCATCGACTGGTTTCTGAGATTGACGCATGTGATCCTGCTGATCTTCAGTGATCTCATCAAAACATTTTCACGTTGACACATAAATCTCAATCTTACTGAAGTCTGGATCAATATAAATTGTCTTAACGTGCCAACTACTTTTTGATTTTCTGGACCGGATCTCAGCAGGATCTCACATGTGTGCCTTATCTAACTCTTATGTTTTCTATTTGATATTTTTTTCTACTGTTGCTTTGACAAAGTTACCTTAAACAGAGTTTGTGTCATATCTGATGTATGCAAACACCCTCATACTTGCTGGAGGTTGTGGATGCTATTAGCTGCTCTCTTGTTATGTTGTCGTACAAAGTGTAAAACTGCCTTAGAAGTAACATTGACATGTATCTTATTATACTATTTCTTTGTTAAAAGTGTTTTCTGCTAGCTGATACATTCGTCAGTCACACAATCAGAAAAGTGCTTTTAGGCTCTAAAATCGTGCCATGTTGTGATTTTCTCTAGATTTACTTCATTCCTAAAGCAGTTTTATGAAATATATAGCATTAATTGAACTTTGACTGAACTGTTTGACTGGATTACATGAAGAGTAGAGTAGACCTGTGTATATTATAGCATAAAAGACTTGCTGAAGCAGCTTTGCTGAATGATTGCTTTCATAAGGACTCTTTGAATGTATTTTCCTCTCTGTATACTATAATTCTACAATAAAGAAACTGTAAAATGTTTGTTGTCGTTAAAAGAAAAATTTTAAGTTTAATTAACAAAGAATTTGTGTTAATATACAGATGCCGCATTAATTAGTGGCCCTTTGGGCCGCAATATACACTAGCTGAATCCCAAATTGCCACCCTCCTTTCTAAGACCCACAAACAGGCCTTTTTTTTAGTGGTGTTCATAACCATACTGCCGTGCAAAGGCAAAAGACCGTAAATTTTTGGCAAAAATTAATTATTAATATTTTTGGGACAATGAAGATCTCCTTTATTATGTGGATAATATATTGAGTATTATTGCTTTTTCAAGAAAACAATGTCTTGTCTTAACAGAAACTTTCAAAAGCTCAAGTAAAACCAAAGAAGAACACCATAACACCAGTTACCGCTCTTTGACCTGGTTTTGGTATGCTCTAATTAAGTTAAGGTTCTCTGCCTGTGTTCAGCTGCCCATCAATATGAAGTTACTGTGAGCAGCCGATGTTCTGCCTTTCTTTTACTGTCTATCATAAATAGGCTATAACAATCTGCTAAATATAAAGCACTGTAAACAAACAAAGACTATAAATTGTGAGCACAAAGTATCTTAAATAATCTCAGTTATTTTTACTTCATAACTCCTATTTTTCACTCAGTGCGCTCAAGGTCTGTTGACTATAGTTGCATCAAGTTAGTTGACTGGAATGCTGTCACAGTGTTAGCATTGTAGCATGATCACACATAAAATCTGTACAGTTCGCAGTTAAAACCATTTCCTACCTTTTCTTGTAAGCCAATTAAATCCACTGCAATTAATGTTGACAGAGATGTTTAATCCACAAGAATATCAATCATTATTCCAACCTGCTTGC
This sequence comes from Danio tinwini, assembly GCA_903798205.1. NCBI lineage: Eukaryota > Metazoa > Chordata > Actinopteri > Cypriniformes > Danionidae > Danio > Danio tinwini. The sequence goes on from CAIGQZ010033112.1 coordinate 3,835,770, forward strand.
CAGGTCCGGTCGTTCTATAGGCTAGGCTGGGTTATTTTTTGTGAATGAATTATTGCTTTGATGAACTGTGAGAGTTGACTCATTGACCTATTCATAAATACAACCATTGCTTTGTTACTAAATAAATGTCTTAGGACAGTGCCTTGCCGCCACCTACTGGCAGTTTTAGTTAATACACGGATAATTTTTACTGCAGGGTGTGCCATTTATATGAATACACTTTAATAAAATGGAAATGGTTTATGATATTAACGTCCTGTTTGTGGCACATTAGTATATGTGAGGGGGCAAACTTTTCAAGATGTGTGGTGACCATGGTGGCCATTTTGAAGTCGGCCATCTTGGATACAACTTTTGTTTTTTCAATAGGAAGACAGTCATTTGACACATCAAAGTTATTTGGAATTTCACAAGAAAAACAATTGTGTGCTTGATTTTAATGTAACTTTATTCTTTCATGAGTTATTTACAAGTTTCTGACCACTTATAAAATGTGTTCAATGTGCTGCCCATTGCCTTGGATTGTCAATGCAACCCTCTTCTCCCACTCTTCACACACTGATAGCAACACCGCAGGAGGAATGCCAGCACAGGTTTCCAGTCTCTGTAGTTTCAGGTGCTGCACATCTTGTATCTTCACACCATAGACAACAAAGTTAGTGGGGCCATTCTTTATCAATGGAAACCTCAAGGCCACTGGATATTTGAAATTGCTACATGTTGATGTGTTTACCTCTTTATGCACTGAAGCTGGCATGTTCTCTGAGTTTTTCCAGCAAGATGGTGCACCACCACATTATGGGTGTCAGGTCCAAGCATTCCTAGATGAACAGTTTTCTGAAAAGTGGATTAGTCGTTCTTGATCAAGGTCTCCCGATCTGACCCCTTAGACTTTTATTTTTGGGGTCATCTGAAGGCAATTGTCTATGGTGTGAAGATACAAGATGTGCAGCACCTGAAACTACGGAGACTGGAAGCCTGTGCTGGCATTTCTCCTGCGGTGTTGCTATTGCATTGACAATCCAACACAATGGGCAGCACACTGAACACATTTTATAAGTGGTTAGAAACTTATAAATAACTCATGAAAGAATAAAGTTACGTTTAAACCAAGCACACAATTGTTTTTCTTGTGAAATTCCCAATAACTTTGATGTGTCAAATGACCCTCTTCTTAAAACAAAAGTTGGATCCAAGATGGCCGACTTCAAAATGGCCACCATGGCCACCACCCATCTTGAAAAGTTTGCCCCCTCACATATACTAATGTGCCACAAACAGGACGTTAATATCACCAACCATTCCCATATTATTAAGGTGTATCCATATAAATGGCCCACCCTGTATAGTTGCATATTTTTCTTTTTAATATTTTTATTTGAAACATTATTTATTTAAAAAAGAAATTCATAAAGGTAATAAATTGAAATTTTTATTTTAATTGCAAACATTGTGCCTTAATGGGAAAAGTAACTGCAGTCTAAGTGAAAGAGAGAATGCAAAAGGATGTTAAGGAGTATGCCACTCAAAAAGTTTAGGAACTGCTGATATACAGTCTATTTAACTAGGTTATACCTATAATATTGAAAATTACTTAAAATTATTGCAAAAATAGTGTAACATTACAATACAGAGACAAAAATATTGTAATACTGTAAACAATTACTTTCAAAGTGAAGAAACTAATTATATATTACGTATTACATTTTGGAAGTAATTTGCAAATGCAACCAAAGCACAGGATAGCAAAAAGTAAATGGCTGTAAGTAACTGCCAATCATCCAAAACAAATAGCGTGATTAATAGTCACTATAGGCTGTTTTTTGTAAATATTGATCAGCAATATTGATCATGTGGAATTTATGCTTTTTGCCTTGGCACAACTTCTCACTTTTTGTATACAATACAAAGGCAGAGGACAGTAACTTCAAAATAGGGATCAAAGGCCAAGTTTAAGCTCAATATTTTTTTATGTAACTGTTATTTACTAAAACATGTAATTGCCAATTTTCCAATGTCCTATCTATAACTAACTTGTCTGGGCAACAAAAAATCCTTTTTCTCAGTTCAACACTAGCGAGTTAAGGTCTTTTGCCTTTGTAGGGCAGCATAGTGGACATTAAGAAGTGTACTCAATCAATCCCACAATGCACAGCAATAATGAGCCTACAACCCGTGTACACTCAACTGCTAGAAAATCCCCATAATGCATTGTGAGACTTTACACGCCAAATAAATTTCCGCTTCTGACCACAAGACGGCATCTAAAGTGTAATCTTATTGGTGTAAGTTTTTAAAATAAAATATTAATTCATTCATTTTCCTTTGGCTTTGTCCCTTATTCATCAGGGGCCACCACAGCGGAATGAACCGCCAACTATTCCAGCATATGTTTTACACAGTGGATGTTCTTTATTCACACACTCATACTCTATGGCCAATTTTGTTCATCCAATTCACTTAGCACATGTCTTTGGACTGTGGGGGAAATCGGAACACCTGGAGGACACCTACGTGAACACGTGGAGCACTTGCAAACTCCACACAAATGCCAACTGGTCCAGCCAGGACTCGAACCAGCGACCTTCTTTCCGTGAGGTGACAGTGCTGACCACTGAGCCACCATGCCGCCCCAAAATAAAATATTATTTAATTAAAGTGACATTTGCATATATAAATCAAACGTCTTTGTTTCTTTACTAAAAGATTAATCATGAAGTGTAAAATAACCATTACACCCTGCTGGGTCTGACCAAGAAGTTGAAAATCTAATTCATCTGAGGGATTTTTTAACCAGCAAAACACAAACAAAACGGTATTCCTTCCAGTGTAGTAAATTAACTCACTCCTTAAGTGGACTATATCAGACTAACGTAGGGAATAGTAAACAAGGGTATAGGGGGTCATTTCAGATGCAGAAACCATCTCAGATAATTAAACAATTAAAGCCAGCCTGTATAAACTCCTGAGTGCTTGAGTGAGTATTCAAGTCATACCTCAAAAGATTATATTTACAAGTTAACAAAGGACTCTGGATTTTACTCTCAGTGTCCGAGCTGTGGGAGTGTCCCTAAGAAAATATGTCAGAAGCAATGGATGAAGCATCTTGACAGTAAATTGACAGTAGAAAAAAAGCAAAACTGAATCATATTTATGATTGTTCATTATGTAGATGTAGAGTTTATTTTTTTTATGCAAGTATAAAATGTATATGTTTTGTATAACTTGATTCATTTTTCTTCGGCTTAGTCCCTTTATTCATCAGGGGTCATGTTGGACTTTCCCTAGTCCCCCAGGTTCAAAGATCGGTCAGAGGCTTCAAATAAGTCTGATGGATAAAGCATACAGAGCGCTCTGGGATTCAGAATAAACTCTTTACAGTATAAGGTTTACATGTGGGCATTTCACAACACCCTCTAACCCTCATAGCCAAGTATATATCGCGATTTCTTTTCGGCCCTGCCCGGGGGCGCTTCAGTAAGAAAGATCCTCCATCTAGATCAGTTCAAACATCAGTTCAATCAGCAGTTGTTAGGCAGAACAGCAAATCTGCACAAAAAAAGTTACACATACACATAACAGAGTTTGCAAGAGTGAGCTTGAGCCCCTCCCGTCCGTTACTGTTCCTGTAGTTGACTGTATGTAAACCATAGTTAAAGGCATGTTTAAGTATCAATGTCTACAATATACTTAGCAAATGATGAAGGGATTGGAGTAATAACACGACAATAAATGATGCCAAAGAACTAGTGCTGAGGAAAGCTGGCTGTGGTGTTGCCTTATGTCACCTTGCAAAGCCTATGTCGGGGCAAAACAAGTTGAAATAGATTGCACTCACTGCAGGAGAGAGTAAACATAATTCTCCCATGGGGTGGCAGTAAATAGTGCTGGCATGTCTAATAGACGTCTAAACATAGACGTCTTGGCTAAAACAAGACTAAATTTGGGCTTTACACATGTAAAGTCTGTCTAATTAGTCTATTTAATTATTTAATGACTAGTTTAGTTTTAGGCTATTCTTAGACGTCTATTAGATTTTCACTGATAGTCCTTGTTTAGCCTAGCTTTAGCCAAGTTGTCTAGGTTTAGATGTCTATTAGACGTCTAAACTAAATTTTTTGCTGGGAAGAAAGATCAAGGACAGAGCTGTTTTGTGTGTGTGTGTGTGTGTGTGTGTGTGTGTGTGTGTGTGTGTGTGTGTGTGTGTGTGTGTGTGTATGTGTTTTGAAAAACACAACCTGAGGATTTAATACAGATGAAGACTAAATTTTGTGATTTATTCTGAATTCAGAATATATTTTTCTTTGTTTTTGTACAACCACATTTTTTTTTCAAGATTTGATCCAATCAATGGCCAAATAACTAAACAAATTATTGAACAACTGGCCCTTAAGCCCATCACATATACAGAATATCTGAATCTATCTATGTAACAATTCTTGTGATTTCATTTGGACAATTACATTTTTTATGTTCAATCCACATAAATTTGTTAAAAGTGTTAGGTTAACTTAATCGATTTGTGTTGGTCATCATGAATGAATTATGTGGAACCCTGCATTTTTTACCGTGTATTAAAATTCTGCATTATTGACTTATACAGTATGTCTAGACTCACATGGAATCTGTGAGATCATGATGAGTTTATTGAGTCTATTTAATGTTCAATGTTCAGTTGCACTTCAATTTTCTTTTTATCTAATAAAGCTGTCGAAGTCTCAATCAAAATCATTCATAATTACTACCCAATGAATACCAAACAAAGCTAAATTTAATACCAATATGTCTCATAAATGCTCATTTTGTACTCAATATGACGAAACAATAAATCATAAATTTTGGGAGTGTACTTACTGTAAAGTGTTTTGGGTTGACATTTCCAATTTCATAAACAAATTCTTATTTCTAAACTTTTGTACTTCCCTAAATATTTTATTCTTTGCTTACTCTTTGAACTTAGATCCTTCTCATGGTAAATTTATTATAAATTTATTGCTTTTGCTAGCTAAATGTTTCAGCCATAAATGTAAATTTTCAAAGAAACACCCTTGCTTTTTATTTTCAGTAAGGATTTTGATTTATATGTGAACTCCTTAAAAGACTTTCTTGATGTAAATCATTTAAACTTGTTTCGTTTGCTGGAGTTTTATTTATGTAACCCTTTTTGTCTCTTTATTCATATTGTATCTTTGTAAATGTTCTTTTTTGCATAATAATAAAAAATGTTCAGTTGCAAATGTTTAGATTATTTATCACAGGGGTGCCCAAACGTTTTCTTATAAAGGGTCAAAAGCTAAACTTAATTAGTGGTTGGTGATCCGGAGGTAAATATACCAAAATGTAAAGTCGTCAATGTAATTTGCTCATTTATTATTAACATTCATTATATAACTAATTATATCATTTAATTAATACTATAATTTATTACATTTTAAATACTTTAATTGTATTAATAATTATACAGTTTTGTACATTTTATAATGAACATCTTATAATAAAAACATTCACATTCCTATTTATAACACAAAAAAATACACTGCCTTGATTCGCTTGCTGATGTCTTCTGCAATGTCCGCTGATTAATTCACAACATTTAATTAAAACATTTAATTTCACTTTGCTTTTTTGTAGATCAACAGTTAAAAAAACAAAAGTTATGTTAAATTAGAAATGACAATCTCTGTTAAAGGCATTCCCCTGAAAATTCCATCTATCTCCTTCTCTTCTCAGATGGGATGGAAGGCTAAATCAAAGGTTACTGTGGGACAACTTTGGCCCACGGGCCCTAGTTTGGGCATCTCTGATTTAGATAAAAGTAATATTTTCTGTCTTTTATTAGATAGCATGTGAGAGACTTGATTTGTTTACTGTAATATGATTTGTACTGCAGACCTTAAATAAAAATTAAAAGTCTTTCTTTGATGTGTTTTAGTTACTGTAATCTCAAAATCATTCCAGATAAATCCACAGATTTCCATTTTATCTATTTATTCATTTATTTATTTTTACAAAACCATGTGCAGAAATACACACGCACACGCACACGCACACGCACAC
>CAIGQZ010033112.1:3842226-3870495 GCA_903798205.1 Danio tinwini
TATATATATATATATATATATAAATTTTATATTCAATATTTGCGTTAAATATACAATGTTTAGCGGTTCATTCCGCTGCGGCGACCCTTGATAAATAAGGGACTACGCCGAAGGAAAATAAATGAACGAATATACAATGTTTCAAAAACCCAACCCTAAGCATGTCCAGGTCGGACGCAGAAAACTGCAACACCACGACACCCCCTCCCCTCTGCTCGCTCAGCCTCTCCGCCCAGTCATTCATTCATATTTGGTCTTCCGGAAGTGTCTCAGGGTCGGGCCAGTCAGTGCCTGCGCGAGCTGACTCGTGGGGTGAGAACAGTTTCATATTCAATATTTCACTTAAAAACAAGCAATGTGTGCGAATGGCTGTGCGCTTGTGGGACGGAGCGTGTGTTCTTGCGGCTAGCAGTGAAAGAGCGCTGGTTGTCTGAGAAAGTTTTGAAATATTGTTTTCAGGGAAGCGGTGTGTCTGAACGCTGTCACCCGGCAGCTCGAACCCTCGGTACGCAGAAAATGGCTGGCCGCGGGTTCGAGCGCTGTCAGTGTTTTTCAACCGAATGTGTGGATAATTTACCGTGTCTTTAAAATACTTACGTTAGGGATAGGTATATTCTTCACACACACACTTTTGTGCATTTAATGGCACGGGTTCGACTCTCTGGCAGGACCCCACGGATGTCAAACGCGGTGTTTGGTTTTATTTTTTTTCATTAAACGGACGCGTAATGGCGTCGAAGGTCCCCGTGTCGAGCTCTAAACTCTCTCGGTGCGGCATGGCTGAGTGTGCGGACAAAAGGCATCGGTGTCAAACCCCGAGCCGCGTGCGCTGACAGATCAACGGGCTTCATTTGTGATCAAATCCATGGGCAGGAGGAGGAGGAGTGGAGCTGCTGTCCTGACAGCGCGCCGTCGAGTTCATTGCGTTATTACTAACTGCACAGCTTTTGAGCGCTTTTAAACATATTACACAAATGAAAACATGCATATAATCTATGTAAGATATAAATTATTATAGTTATTTGATTAATCGATTTGTGTTGGCGTCCTGTCATGCTTTTTTGCCATGTCTGTTATGTTAATAAAGTGAGAACTTCTCAGGACAGTGTAATTCTTAAGTAATAACACATTGCAATCATATGTCAGTCATTAAAAACGATTTTTAGATGACTTATATTGTTTAGCATCCAATTATTTTGTCTTTGTTATCATTTTATTTAATCTTTTTGTCATAATCATAACCTTTGATCTTAATGTCAAAACAACTTTTATTAGATGTGACATTAATAGGATAATTCACCCAAAACTAAAATTGTCATAATTTACTCAAACTTTACTTGTCACAAACCTGTTTGAGTTTCTTTTGAAACAAAAATCAGTTGTTTTTAAACATGTTGGAAACCTGTAACCATTGACTTCTATAGCATTTGTTTTTCCTACGATAGAAGTCTGTTGTTAGTTTTGTAAAATCTTTCAAAATATCTTCTTTTGTGTTCAACAGAAAACGGAAACAAATAAAGGATTGAAACCACTTGATGTATAGCAAATTTTCTATTTCTTTAAAGTCTAACATACCACAAATCTAACATTTATATAAATTTAAAGCTTTAAAACTTATCAAAATGCTATTATTACACTAATGCAGTAAATAGAAAAAAATCTATATTTTATGGATAATATTGTTCAGTTATTGAATATTGTTTTTAGCCCTTGTCCTTCAGTTTAAAAACATTACACATAGCTCTTTCCTATAGAGGACAAAATGTCCAGGTCATAAAAACATTATAAAACTATCACATTTTAATATATATATTTACTTTACTGACATAGATTTCTTTACATTCGCATCAGTCCTGATGATAACCAAAGACTAGAATACACAAGACATGTCACTCGTATAGTTTTGAATAGGAAAAAGTGTAACGGTCAACATGGCGAATAAAACCCCGCCTACTAGTACAGGAGACAATCATCGATCGCTATAGACAGGCGATTCTTTGGGGGAGACAACTCAATCTCATGGCAATTCGTAACTTTTTGATTTAGTGACTAATTCGTATGATATTGTATATGACTAATTGGTAGAATATTCGTACAGTATTTTCATACGACTGAACTCATACAAATTCTTACGAATTAGCCACTAAACTGAAGCTCAGACGGGAAGTGTGCTTTTACGACAGTTTTTGTGGTCAACAAACACACTGGAATCTCAGCTAATACTTGCTTCACTGACATAAGAAATTTATCCACTTAAAGCTTGAGCTCTTTACTTTTAAATGAATCAACTAAACTTGATAACAAAAGTTTTTTGGTTTTGTAATCTGTAAGAAACGAACACGAGGTGCAGTCCGTCTTGTCAAACACACATCACATGATAGCAACCACTCAAATGCTCACAAACTTGTAAAGTGCATTTGACGATCATAATTCTAAGGACAATAATGTGTAACACGGCCATAAATGAGGTTGGCGTCGTGATCTTGTTACTTTGAGTGCGCATTAGCTCGGAAAAACCTGAATAAATTCAAATTTAGTTTGATTCAAACGTTTAGAAACAAAACTTATGAGACGATTGTTGTTTAATATTATTGATGGCTCCAAATATATAATGTAATCATAAACTTGGCATACCGTTTTGGAGAATTTGATGTTTTCCCATTTAGACAGAATGCCCGAGCATACTGCCCGAGAGGCGTTTCAAAGATGGTCGCCGAATGAAATGTCTAGCCTTAAAGAAACTTTGTTATAACTACAAACATGTCATTCGTTTCAATTAGTTTTATTTAATACGAACACTATTACAGTAGTCAACATTTGAAGTGGATCAAAAAAAGGTTTTCAAAATTGTCCTAAAACAATGGGTGCTGTTTAGTTTTAGAACAACTTTGATGAAACATGATGATCCACTTTAAATGTTAACTACTGTATACGAAGAATTTAGAAACAGAGTTTAAAAAAATATTATAACAGCAGTTCTGGCAATATGTGTGCTGATATACAGTACACAATATTATGATAGAAAACTATTTTATGTTTTTCAACTGAGGATGCCAAAAATCTATATAAAAAAGCTGTTTTGGGTTTTATTTAATTCATTTATATGTGTGTGTCTGTATTTTAATAATAATAAAAAAATGAAATTCAAATATGAACAAACTGATTCATGTTTTTTGCTTTTGTTGCTTTTTTACATTTACATTTGTCTTAAGTTAACTGCAAAATTTTGTGAAGATCGGAAGATAGGTGGTGCTATAATAGTAAAAAAAAAGGTCTCAAAAACACAGTTTTTTAATGTCTGTTGATGCTCAATACAGTGTTTCAATTGCCATGTTAGTCCCTGGGTCAACTTGAAGTTTGGCATCCAGTGTATTTGCTCAAAGTAGAGTGACACTATTAAAAAATGGCTGCCATTAGCCAAATAATTTTGAGCACCTATTAAACACATTTAACTATGGCTGATCAGAATGTAACTCAGTGGGCATGTTGGACTAATGGGCCCAGAGGTCTGTATAAATCTTTAAATAAATCATCCACTAGGGAGCGTTTTTGAGTTTTTGGAGTGTGTAATTAAACATTTGATAACTCAATCTGTCAACTCTAATACTCTAATCATATATTTTTTTGTTGAATGAACTACTTACAGGCTTCCTAACTGATAAACCTTAAACTTCTAAAATGCTTGAACCCCGTTAATTGCTGCTTGCAGCTATATTAATTTTATTGTGATTGTGAAGGGATTCATGCACCATGGTTTTAAAACGATACCTTATTGTTAGGTTTGTACACAATTCAAAAGATCCTCCACATCCATTTTATTTAATGCACTGGATGACATTATGTATTAACATGTGCACAAAAGACAGTGCAACTGAATTAGTGCATCAAACACTATTAAACAAAGATTAAAATGTATTAATAATAATTTACATGAGTACACAAAGTGGTTGTACATTTACAAATATTAATAATGGTTAAAGTTCCAGTTCATTTGTACATTACAGCGCTAGTGCTTTCTGAAGAATTGTTAATACTGAGTGTGTGTTTTAGTAGGTGTCAGTATTGAATGAAGGTAACCTAAAAATTATTGATGCTGTTATCAAAGCTGAAAACAGATTTATTATTTTTGTGTATTGTTATTAAATTATTGTTCCTTAGGGGAAATAGATCCTTAGAGGCAATATTTGACAGCTTAATAAGAATATAATTATTTATTTATTCATATTAAGTTGCCCAATACCGCCTCCTCTGTCTCTTTTGTTTAACTGCAACATCTGTTATGATTTGTTATGATTCTGTTATGCTTAGTAAATGCTTGCATGCAATTTCTTACTGCTAGCAAACAATTTTTTTTTTATGAACAACATGACAACCTCACCATCCATATGTATTTAATGTGTGATTTTGTCCTTTATATATTTAAATGCACATGACTAGGCCTGTCACGATATCTATTTTTTGCTGTACGATATATTGGACCAAAATATATTTGATAAACGATATTATTGTCATTTTAAGACCATTTTATGCCACTCATTATATAATGCCAGAATGACAATATATCACAATGCAATTACACTTTTTCAAAAAACACACAATATTTTATTCTTAAGAATATTTAATTTAATAATGGTCATTTTAACAATTCAATAATTAGGCATTGGAATCAGAATGTGAAAACGCATATACTAAATGATTAATAATTAGTGTTAACAAAAAAGTGCAAGGTGAAAAATAATATATCTGCTACCAGATCTATTTTCAGTTGTCAGACATCCACATGAAAAATACTATCGTAATTTTTAGTAAATACTATAGTGTTTTTAACCATACTGACACCTCCAGTAGAGGTAGAGATGTTGCACAATCAGTTAAAATGTTGCTAGAATTGTTTTTATGTATGGGCGATATATATTGCATCACTAAAAATAATTGAATTGATGTCCATGTGTTGTGCGATAAGTCGATATATTGATTATTGTGACAGGCCTACACACAATGCCTCTCAGAATGTAGCAAATTTAAGTTATTGATTTTTAAATAAAGCATTGAATGTTGTTATAAATAATTATGGTTATACAACGTAAATTAACTTGGTAAAAATGCGCAGTTAATTTGCACATTAAAGTACTAATGTTGTTTTTTTTCCCCTGAAGGATTACTGGCTTTAACAGGTGATCATTTGAAATTTGTCTTTATAAATTGTGTTCTGTTATTTTTTTATAAAAGAAAGCATCATGTTTTTTTTTTCTTTTTTTTGGCCTTTTTCAGATGCCTTAGATGAGACATTCATGACTGATGGCAGTGCCAGAGGCATGGGTGAATATCAGCAGTTACATCAGCTGGACAAGGAAATGGAAATGGTGCCATTACATGGATTATGCAAGATTTTGTGGCCCTGTCAGGCAACATTTCGATGTTCTCTCAGGACTGACTTACTCCACGAGTACTAAATAATGATTTCTCTACTGCTGAATGTACTGAGGTTGCTATGCGAAAACAACAAGCATTGGACAGCTTAGGTGAGATCTTTTCAGAAAATAAATGGACTGAGCTTACTGCCACCAAAGATTGTCAAATGTCTGTGGGTCAAGAAAGCGAGTCATCAGATGAGGGGCTTTCGTTGAAGAATGAACATAAGGACAAAGTGCCCCCAGATGGGTTTCCTGTACCATCACAAGATCAGACAGAAGATGTAAAGGATTACAGCAAGCATAATTCACCAAAATATATATTAACCTCAGACCAGATGAGTTCTCTTGAAAACCAGACTCCTAAAAATAAAGGTGTCACTTCTGAGGAGTGTCTACCAATAAACATGCAGCTGATACCCAAGATGAAGTCTGATACAGCTAGGACAGACGTTTGTGAAGTAACAACCAAAGCTACAAACATTGGTAATATCTCAACCAATGATTTGCTAGAGATTAAGGTTCAACGACAATCTGTTCTGAATACAAATTTTCAGAATGACAAGCTAGTGCCATCTGATGGATGCAACCTTTTTGAGAAAAAGACGCAGGTCGTTGATGTGGCACATGCAAGAGGAAGTAAACCTGGGATTGACATGAATGCAAACATAGAAAGTTTAGAACATATTAAAGAATGCACTGAAGATGATAAAACACAAACTTGTGTAAACTTATGTAATGTAGGAGAGAATAGACTTTTTTTCAGAACAAACTTGGCAATGACCAGTGCAGGAAAATCTCTGGGACACCATGATCAAGACGAGGTATTAGATTTAAGTCTACCAAAAAAGAAGGTCCGCAATAAGGAGAGGCAGTGTGAATGGGTTGTAGACCCTGAATATGAAGGTTCACTTCACATGGAAGTTGACGAAATTGAAGATGAGCCCCAACATGATGAAGTGGAACAGGAGGATGATCCTGGAATTTGCTGGATGCCATCAGTAAGTGAGGCTCACACATATCTCCCACAGCATTGGGATGCACATCTATCCTCCCCCTCGCTTGAAGCCATGCAAACTTCATCATACCCCAACAACATAACCCCAGACCCAGCGGATACTCTACTTATAGATGACCAGGGCATTCCTTACACACTCACCCTAGATGGACAAAAAATCCCACAAATTGATAATATACAAGATGCTGAAGGATTCAATAAACAAGATAAGGCCTCATCATTTGCTGGCGTACAGGATATTGCAGACTCCAGACTGCAGACACAACCTAATTCACTGTGTCCAAATATGTCTCTTGGCCTTGTCTCAGAGGAAGCCTCACAAGTTGACCAAAACCAGGAGACTACAGCTTCTTCCAGTTCTGTAACTCTTGCAAAACCCACAATCATACCTGCTGTGTCTGACTTGGCATCAGTTCCCATTCAGATTGTGGCCAATACTACAGGGTCAAATACTCCCATTCTTCTCCTTCCTCCATCTCAGCTTCAGTCATTTTCCTCACCAGCCTCTAAGGCTAACCCAGGACTAATTACCCTTTCTTTACCCGTTTCTCTAAGTCAGAACACTCAGTCCTCCCCCATGTTCCTATTTTTGTCATCTCCTCAGGTGTCCTCAACTCAGAGTTTGTCCTTGCCTGGGCAATTATCTCAAATTTCCTCCTCTTCCACTGTTGCACTTCCTTTAGCCACTTGTCCCCTTGATTTGGGATCTACATTAATTTCACATCCGTCACTTCTCAGCCTCAGCACGGTTTCCTGTGCCACAGCTACAGACATCTCAGGATCCAATAACTCATCTAATCTTCCTGCTAGCCCTACCTCATCAACTGCTTCCTCTAGCACTTCAACAGTGACCTCCACAAGTCCAGCCAAGCAATTCAGCACTGATGCCTGCTCTGACACACCAGTGCCTACTTCCTTTCGGGAGGCTCTTCTTAGATTGGCTGTGTCTGTGGAAAAAAAACAAGAAAACCAGACTGAGGCTCAATCGGTCACTTCTCCTTCCTCATGTTCAGAACCAAACAAGCTGGATTCCTCTGCCACAGTCCAGAAAAGTAAAAACCAGGAGGTAAACTGTGACGGTGAGACTGAATCTACCTGTGTAGACCAAGCAGACTCACTAGATACCACCTCTTCCACCTCATCCCTTTGTCCTGTATCACCCACCAATCCTTCAAAGAGCCAAGACTCTTTAGGCCCACGTCGCATTCTCTACTGTCAGTATTGTCCTCGGATTTTCTACTATCTCTCGGACCTTGAACGCCATTCCATCACACACTCCCAAAGCAAACCCCATGTGTGTCAGCTCTGTGGCAAGGCATTCAAAAGATCAAGCCATCTTGAGCGACACAAACACATCCATACAGGACAGAGAAACTTTGTGTGTCAGCTTTGCCCAAGGCGTTTTCGTGAATCAGGGGAGCTAATGAGACACCAGAGAGTACACACCGGTGAAAAACCCTTTCAGTGCTTAATATGCCATATGCGTTTTGCAGAGCGCAACACTCTGCGACGTCACACAAAGCGCAAGCACCAAGGCCAGCAGCTGGAAGCAGTGGACATGAAGGAGAAGCCAGAAAGTGGAGGGATTTCCCTTTCTGGTGTGCAAGCAGAGGCAGAGGAGAATGCAGAGTGGTACAGTTCAACAGTTCCTGAAATGGAGTCCGACAGTGACACAGGGGGAGAAGGAACTACATGAGGACATAAGCAATTAGGTCATCTTTTTTTTTTTTTTTTAAAAAGGTTAGATATAAGAATAGCTGTATATATGTTTAATTTATTCTGCATTGATTTAACAATTCCTTATTTCTCATTTGCTTTATATAATTGTCTACATTTCATTCCTTTGATACTTGAGGCTATTATTGCTGATGACTGAACGAGGCAATATTCACTAAATATTCATTCTAATAAGCGTCAGTTTTGAGATATTCAAACACTTTGTTTTAAATCTTCAGTAACCTTCAGTTATTCATTTCTTTTTTTTTGCGTGCATGCATGTCATCTTTCCTCATGGGTGTGATGTAGCTACTGTAATGAACTAAGACACTCATAAATGCTCTTTATAATTTTAGATTGTGATTTCTTGAAGTAACAACATAGTGACAAGGAATTGCCACATCACTATATCTTTAACTCTCTAAATTATTTGGCCAAACTAGGCCTCGTTGCCATTTGTTGTATTATGACTAAAGTGACCATTCTTTAGCAACAAGAAACTTTGGCAATGCGTGTCTTTCAAACATGTTCAGTGCAAGCTCATTGTGACTGCTTTGTAACATGCAACCTGCAGAGGGCAGTTTATTAGCACTGTGACCTCATTCCACACAGCCATTGCTTTCATTTACTTTTTTGTCCTCCGTTGTTTTATATGCATTTTCCATAATTTTCGGCTAGTTCTTCAAATAACACATATAAAATATTGGATCTACTGCTTATTCAGTTCCATGCATCTGACAGAAAAGGCTCACTTTGTGCATCTTGAGCAACACTGATAAATGCCAGTTTACTATGTAAAACTGATTTTTTTAACACATTTGATTATGTTTCTGTAGAATCTGCTGTGCATTTGTTGTGTACAATTCTACAGGCTTAGTTTTTTTATTTATTATTTCAGAACATCCTCAGATTTATCTGCTATAAAACATCTTGCTGTGTGCTCCTTTTGGTTTCTGTTTTTTTTGTTTTCTCTAGGTTATATTTTCAGAAGGGAGCAAATGTGGTCAACAATATTTTTCTTTTAAATGCTGTGCTTTGTTCTTTTTTGAACCTGAATTATTATAAAACCCTGACCTCCTTTCAGGGCCTGCTTAATTTTTATTGCTTTAAATTATGCATTTACATGGACAAAGAAGGTTTTATTTCTTCTTCTGAACTATTGCAAAATGTTCTAGTCCATCTGCACATATTATTTGTGATACAAATTAGTTTGACTATTTAATACTTTTTCACAGTGATGTGCAGATATAATTGTGTGGTGCTCTTGCACTTTTCTATTTATGCTGATAATGTTACATTTAAACTTGGCAGAACACCTAACTAGTAACTAGTAGGTTATAAACTGAATAAAAAAGCTTGCTTGACAAAAAGGTTTAACCCCTGATGAACAACTCTGCTCATGTAATTTGCCATTTAAATAGCCAAGCATCATGCGCAGACTGGACACCTTGGGTTAATATAAAATTCCTGTTGGTTAAATTTCAGATTTGATTATGAATCTGAATATTTGCACAAGCTAATTAAAGCTTGTCAAGCCCTTTTCTTTTCCATGCTTAATTAACTTTGCTTTCGGCTCATGGCAGCACATATTCTACAGCTATTTTATGTACTGGACAATACCACAAAATTTGATTCACACAGTTGTTTACATAGTTTTGTTCATATATATTAAGACTGGTTTAGTGTGTTTTTATTATTGAGCTCATTTCACAGTAGATTGACCACATGTTTAAAATATATATATTTGGTTCTTTCTTACAAGTTAAGGAGTGTGTTGTAACTGACTAAGAACAATCTTGCACCAATGAGAACTATTTATTTATGGTGGAAATGTTATATTAAAAATGGTGTGTTATGTCACAGAACACTTATATATTTAATACACAATTTAAAAACAAGACTGTGGATATTTAAACAGCCTAATTTCTGTATCCTGTGTCACAGGATTTTTAATAAAATGAATCAAATTCAAATGTTTCCAGACTTTCCATCGCTTTAAAATGAAAAGGATTTCATGCTCTTGATTCACTTTTAATTTCCTTTTAAATTAGGACTGATTCATATATTGACTCTGATACATAGACTGCTCAGGATATTAATGATAATTCTGGCTTGAAGTGTTTATGCATGGATGTTCTTCGCCTCCTTTAACCTTACAGGCTGTGCTAGACAGGAGTGTCTGTGTACTTGTGATTGACAGCTCAGATGTGCTCATAGGGTCGTTGTTCCATTTGGCAGCATCAAGGAGAGCAGCTCCCACAATCAAGCTGACAGCAGGTGTCTATAAGTGTTGGGTATGAATGTGTGCATTTGGATGTGTGAGAGCGAGAAAGAGAGAAACAGTAAAAGAAAAATGTAGGAGACTTGCATTTTTCTGAGCTTGTTACATTGATGCCTGGCACTTGCCGTTAATAAGACATTTGCACAATAATGGGAATGAGTGTGAGCATGCAATAGTCTCTTGAAATGGATATCAGGCAGTATAACGTGAAATAATTTCCACATAATGAAAAGGAGTGTGAAGAGGTAACGTTTTAGACATGGCTCATAGTTTGTTGGCAGGAAGAAGCTTGCTTTAGTGTAGTCAGCCTTAAACGTCACTTCGTGGACCATTGGCTGATTCATAAGGCACACAAAATGGAAGACATTTTGCGAGCTTCGACATTTACATCTCATTAAATTCTCCAGGATTTCTGTGGTTGTCTTTGTTTCAAACAAAGCTGTCATGATGTCAAACCCTCTCATGGAATATAAAAACTATTGTGACTTTGCATTTAGCAGGATAAAATAAACACTGGATTTTATCTTCACATCTGAACACGGCAATAACCGAGCACTAGTCTTAATGTAGGGACATTAAGCCATTTGGATTTTGACACTTTTAAATGTGATTAACTTCTTTACATGTCGGTCAGCTGGCCTGTTGGGTGGTCTCTGCTCAGAGAAAGCTGTGAAGAGTTCAGTCCTTCTGTGATTGTGAAGGTCAGGCCATGCAAGGCTTGCAATCTACCTCTGCAGCACACTTTGTGTGGTAACTATCATGTATTTCATATAAAAGGGTTGTTTCAATCCAAAGTATTTAAAACAGGACAAAGAGGAATTTCAAATTGTAATATTTTTATGGTCACTTTATTCTCCAATGATTTTTTTGTGCATATGGAATTTGTGACAGATAATGTAGGACAGTTTTTTTCCCCCTATACCCTTCATGTCCTCCAGGTTCTTGTTCTGCAGCATAGGTTCTTGACCCTGTTTCTGGAGATCTACCTTCCCGCAGAATTCAGCCCTAACCCTGATTAATCAAATGAACAAATTAATTAGGATCTGAAGCAGCACTTGATTGTTCTTCAAGTTCTTGACTGAACTTGGCAATAACTTGGCATTATTTAGACCTCTGGTCTAAATAATCTTAAAGGATGGGCATCTTTGGTCCTAGAGGGCCACTGTCCTGCAGAGTTTAGCTCCCAAGTCTATTAAACACACCTACCTGTAGCTTTCTAGTGACCTTGAAAACATTGATTAGCTTGCTCAGGTGTGTTTGATTAGCATTGGATCAAAACTCTGCAGAACAATGATTCTCCTTAAAGTCGCCCATCCCAGTTTTAAGGGATTAGGGCAGGGCTGTCCAAACCTGCTCCTCAAGGGCCACTGTTCTACACAGTTTCTATCCTATCCTAATTAAAGACCTGAAGGAAGATCGAGATCTTTAGACCAAAGCATATGATTTTCAAGCCTGCAACCTTCAACCAAAAAAAGTACTGTTGTAAAGCTAATGCTCCAACTTTACCAGTGTACAAGCAAGGACAAAACAGGCAGGGTTTTTGGCTATCGATGTTAACAAAGGATTATCTTCCTCATGCTAAATAAACGCTTTTGTGTGAGAACATCTTATATGTATAAACAGTATATTGGGTAATCTTCAAAATGTTTGCCCTTAAACATTAGTCTTATCTGGTTTTAATTTAGCAGTTTATTAGAAAAGTTGCAGACAATTTTGCAACAGGCAGAACATAGAGTATGTATATGATCTTTTATTACTTTCTGTTTATTTTGCAAACAGTAACTGATGTCGCACAACTCTGACCAAAAGTCAATGGAATTGGTTATAAAACGCACACATGGTCCAGGTTTTTCAATAGTAGACTCTTCCATAATTCAGACCTTCTCTGTTCAGACCTGAAACATATTGACAAGTGTGTTGGTGTTGGAGTCCTTCAGCACAATACTGGACATCTATGGATTAGTATATTTGAAGGATTTTTGCACCAGGTAATGACAAGAACTCACTCCTAAAAACTAGCCACCAAATGCAGTACTCTGAAAACTTCTTCCCGGACCATCATCCTGCTAGCATTCAAGCTGTCAGCAACTCTGAAAGTACGTAAGTAAGCCAGAATTGACATCAATCTCTGCTTTAAACAAAATGAACAACTAGAAGGTAAAGGCCACCATAACCAAAGTTGTTTTCATTGTCTATTGTAGGTTTTGTATTAGCAGTGATGGAACGCAGATGTACAAGTTCTGTGGTTAAAACAGCACAATGGAGACTAAATCCCCTCTTACAATGTGTAGTGCTACATATCATCAAGGCTGAGCAAAGAACACAAAGCTGCTGACAAAAGCAACAGGTAAAAACCTCTAACACTGGTGTTCTGAATGATTGTCTTGTGACACTTTAAAATACTCTGCAAATGCATTTGCCTAAACAATGCATACCTTAGTCACTGTAGTTTTAGTTTCACCAATGGTCCATTTAACAAATTCTAAGTTACATTCCAACTGTATGCCAAATAATTCTAATTAAAGTACTAGTTGACTGTAATGTTAGTGTAAAGTTTTCATAGAGAGGGCACTGTCTGTCAGTGAAGCAGTATTAGAAGCAGGCTATCTACTAATACTCTAATGATAATTATCTGAGATGTAGCTGCAATGTAATATATAGTCAACTAAATATGCAAAGTGATTTCATAGTGCCTGTTGTACTGGATAGACCCTGCTCTGAAGCTAATTTAGTGTTGTTCAAACTGTCCAAATGCTTGTAGAAACTTGTAACATTGTTCCCAGTTCCTGTTATTCCTACCTACAAGTATTAGTTGCTCCAGTGCAAAAGCCCCTAAGAGCCCTTTAGTTCAGAATAAAACACATCCTATGAAATGTTTATGGAAAAGGGAATATGCTGGTGGACACAGTACATTTTCTGAAAGGTAGATACTGAGGCTTGAGGGATCAGGAGATTTGCAGTTGAGTGTAGATAGCATAGCTGTGGCAAGAGAAGCCATATGATTGGATGAGTGGCCTGAATGTCCTGCTGTTGATGGATATGATGTTTGGTTCAAGCAAAGAGACTTCTGTAACTAGAAATTAGGGACTTGGATGCCGGACATTTAAAGAGCCCCATTTCCCTATGCAGGAAATCACAAGGACAGAACCTAACATATTGCAGGATGTTGTTACATATTTATGCCACCAGAGGGCAAACTCACTCCAAGTTAAGCATGGACTCATCAAGCATTTACAGTAGGCAGCCTTGCAGCATTTAGGGTTGTCCATCTTTTCGGTTACAGTGGTTTTTCAGCTGGTGTGCTTAAAAATGGGTTTCAAGAGTGTTCCTGGATATGCTTTCTGACACCTTGTATTTAATGACCAGTGTAAAAACTGGGTCTTAAAACTATATCAGCCAAGAACCACTGGCCCTATTTACACTGCTTTGGATCAATAACAAAAAAGCTGACGAATAGTTTTTGGTTGCACATTATTTTGATGGTCCTCTTTAGACATTCTGTTAGACTATAAATAACTGCAACTACATGTCAAACAGCAGCCATCCAAGTATTAATAGATCGCCTGCTGAAAATCTGCTAACAGTTTATTTTGATGGTCCCCAAACAGATAATATGCTCACTATATATTAATAGGTATCCCAACTTAACTCTTAACAGTCTACTAATAAAAATTTGATGACAGGTAGTTGCTTATACACAGCAGTTTCTTTTCTGTTGCAGTGTAAAAGGGACAGTTCACCCAATTCTGTCATCATTTATTCACCTTTAACTTGTTCCAAACCTGTTTGAGTTTCTTTCTTCTGTAAAACACAAATGAAGATATAATAAAGAAAGCTGAAAACCTGTGACAAATGACTTTCATAGTATTTGTTGTTTCTACCCAGCAGGCACAGGATGTCAAGATGATTGTTGTCCCAACATTGTGGGACATTGCATTTTGGGTGGAAATAAAAGTCAGGTGGACGTCAGAACCCAACATCAGACTGATGTTGGATTTTGGTCATTTTCCAACGCAACCTAAAAACAACCAAATATCAATGTCTAATGATGTAACAGCTTGACGTTGTGTGGACGTTACCACTATGACGTCTATCAGATGTTGAATTTTGGTTTCCATACCTAATGAATAAATGTCAGTATTTGACATCAATGTGACGTTGGTTTAAGGATTTTGGTCACTTTCCAACCTAAAATCAACCAAATATCAATGTCATTCGACGTCGTTATTAGACATCAAAATAATGTTGTCCTTAGACACTGGCTAGACTTTGAATTTTGGTCACCTGACATCACAACTTAATTCTAACCTAATATTGACATCTTATGACTTTGTGTACCTGCTGGGTACTATGATGTCAATGATTACATGTTTTGGCTTTCTTCAGACTATTTTCTTTTCAGTGGTGTAAAATAACAAATGACAAATACACAAATTACGGTAACTGAGTAGTTTTTCTCAGGAATTATGATTGACTAAGTAGTTTTAAAAACGTGTACTTTTATTTTCTCTTTGGTACATTTTTAGTGCTGTATTGGTACTTTTACTTATACTATTTTCCTTCAAACTGCAGTCACTACTTTTTCTTGTCTATGGGGATTGACTGAGAATAAAAATCTGTCCTGTGATTCCTGTCCAATCAATTCGCACATAATACGCAAATCCCATCATACTAAACAACCTCAAGACATGGCGCTTTATAAAGGCAGCAAACCATTTTAAAGTATTAAACGTGTCCAAGAAGATGTCCAAAATCTCTTTATGTAATGACCCAGAGACTGTTTAGATGCATGACGCTGATGACAAGATGAAGGATGTTTACTGTAGGATGACTGAAAATCACCAAATGGCCTTAAACAATCACTAAATGCACTACAAAATTATACATTTTCACACACGCACAAATTGCATGTAAACACATCAGCCATTCACAGTGTAATACCAAAGTCTCTTTAAGGCAAGTAATTTCACTTGGCGGCCATCTTTGAAACACCTCGGGCAGTATGCACGGGCATTCAGTTTGAATAGGTCAACATCAAATTCTCCAAAACTGCTTGCCAAGCTTACGATTGAATTTTATACTAGCAATTATCAATAAAATTAATCAACAACTGTCTCTTTAGTTTCATTTCTAAATGTCCAAATCACACAAAATCTGCAGAAACTCATTACTGGTCCGAGGCCCTCCCCCAGAGTATCGTTAGTCTATAGCGATCAATGATTGGCTCCTGTACTAGAAGGCGAGCTTTATTTGCCATATAGCGATTAATGATTAGCTTCTGAACTAGAAGGCGGGCTTTATTTGCCATATAGCGATCAATGATTGGCTCCTGTACTAGAAGGCGAGCTTTATTTGCCATATAGCGATCAATGATTAGCTCCTGAACTAGTAGGCAGGGCTTTATTCACCATATTGATCGTTACACTTTTCCCCATTCAAAAACATACGAGTGACATGTCTTGTGTATTCTATGGTCTTTGGTAATACTCACTACTCTCTACTCTTGAGTACTTTTTAAAGGGCTACTTTTTGCTCATAGTTTGAGTATTTACTCTACTTGCACTACATTTTTGGCCAAGTAATGGTACTTTTAATATGACTTCTTTTACTATGAGTATGATTTTTCAGTACTCTTTCCACAACTGCAAAAAATGACAAAAACTCAAACAGGTTTTGGAATAAGTGACGGATGAGAAAATAATGAGTATATATTTTTTGAGTGAACTATCCCTTTAAGTTGTATATTTATTCAATTCAAAATGAAAAGTATTGTAAATTTAAACTTTTTGTAATTATCATTCTGACACAGTTATCAGTTCTAACCCTTTCCCATTTTCTGCATATATGATTGCAGATCGCCTGGAGAATGGCATAATGAAATAGAGGTTCCCACCTTGTGCGCGCAGATATATATCATTTTGACATTTTTCCTTGCATCTCTTAAAACCAATTAGACGTGTGGCGTCGTTAGAATGTATAGAATGTGTTGTTTCAGTTAAGCTGCCCATGCTGTGACACAAAATGACACAAGCTAATAGAGGTGAGTAGGGAGGGATGACGAGAGGGAGAGAGAGACAGAGACAGAGATGGACAGTAACAGGTGTTAATCACAGAGGGATTCCCGAAAGGGGGGGTCAATGGAAGGAAGGGTGATTACATCACTTTTCCCCCAATAGTACACCAAGGCACAAATTTGCAACTGCGTTACACAGTAATGGGCCAGATTTTTTCATTGCTATCATTCACGCTCATAATAGTTCCAATAGTTGTATTCGGTTTCAAGGTTGAGACAATGTCTGTAGCTAAAATGGCTAATATTGGCTTTACTAGCTGCTCTGCGCTGCTTTGATCACAATCCTACAGCCTGTGTCTGTCTTCTGTCTTATCTGCTTATTTGCTTATGTGTGGTGCACAAATAGATGTGCACTCTGTTTTGGAACTCTTGTTTTGAAGCGTTTTGCTTTTTTATTTCTTCTGTGCGTCTCTTTCGCTGTCACCCGCTGGCCGTCTCTGACCTGCTGATGCAGCAGCACACACCAACCTGTCCGTCAAAGCCACCAAACAGGTGGTGCAGTAATGATCTCCCTTTCCCAACCCCCTCCACCACCAGCCGGCCTCCGTCTCTCACTGGCAGACAAACATAGTCACATGTTTGTGGATTTACATTGAATCTAATGGCTAATTTGATATGTTTTGTATTCTCTGTGTTTGTATGCCTATAAATGTTGCAAAGTCATGTTAAGGTATATTTAATAGGTATATATCACTTAAAAGTGACATGCCATTTGCTCGTCCTTGTGTTGTTATAAACCAGCTGCTTTCTTTTGTAGAACATATTTCTACCCCTTTAAAGGCACAATATGTAAGATTCTTTTCAATAAAATATCCAAAAACCGCTTGAGCAGCATCTCAGATGTTTCAAAGAATGTTTAAACTAAGATATTTAAACCATTTTAACTAATGACATGGACTGTCAACTCCTGTGTGGCTATACTAATGACGTCATACACCCCCAATTTCTGGTTTGTTTTTATATACCGTGATAATAGATTTTGAATACTTTAACTCATCAATGAACATGATTTCTGCAGGAGTTACATAGGATGTAACAAAGATCTATAATTCCCATAATTGAACATCGGGGTTATCAAATCGGTAACACTTTATTTTGATGGTCCATTTGAGACTTTTAGTAGACTAACTTGACTGTTAGTAGACTGTCTGCTTAATATCTCAAACCACTGCTCCTTCAACAGGCATTAAACTAACTATAAGAAACTTTGCAAGTACACGTCAACTTACACTAATCCTAACCCCAACCCTAACCCCAACTTAACAGTCAATTAAATATCTAATGAGAATTAGTTGGCATGTAGATGCATTGTAACTAAAATTCAGCAAATGGACCATCAAAATAAAGTGTGAACCATCAAATCAGACATTTGTTTGTTGTAAATACATGCTCTCTAGTGGCGAAAATTACATACTGTGCCTATAAGACTTGCATCCTTACCAACAATATATATTTTTTCAAGAATACATTAACTATGTTCTGCTCTGTGCTAATGAATACTGTAACAAACTCTGCAAGTTATTTTAAAATATGATTTAATTACATTTTAAAATATGATTATTATTTCGAAATGTGATTAAATAGCATTTTGGCTAATGCAATATATAATTGTCAATATATAATTTCAAACTGCTATAAAAGTTAATTTGATAAACTTGCTGGATGCAATAATGCAATTTGAAAGCATAAATAATTGAAATCACTCATTAATAACTCTGGGAAAATGGATTTTACTGGCAATGTACACTATTTCTAAAAGCTTATTTAAAAAAAATGTATTCAGTCACAGTTCAAAATGTTGTATTACTAAAAAGCTGTTGACTAATTCTAAAAATCCAAATCTACAAGTTTAATAATATACAACTTCATCTTCGAAACACACATTTTATCATCAGGAGTGTTCACAGATGTCTGCTAATATATCAATCTGTGTGGATGGAAACAGAACAAGGTTTAGTATATTTTGAAAGCTTTTCAGACATGGCAGTGCACAAAATTGAGTGAAACATGGAGAAAAAAGTATCTCAACGCTCTAATAAGAGTTACATGACATGTAACTGCAGAGTGACTTGTAGTCAACTGAATGTCTAAAGAGGACCATCAAAATAAAGTGTAACCTTTTTTTCTTACTGTTCTGTTTGTAGCTTTTCTGCTGTACATAATGTGCAGCTGAAGGTCAGTAGTTTTTACAAGCTCTATCAAGTACCTGTGGGGGAAGGTCTGGCCTTGTCACCCCTGTGAGAGAAAGAGGAGATAGGAGACACCGCACGTTACCCACCCAGTAGTGTCGCCCCTCAATGAATCTGTCAGCAGGTGTGTGTATGTGTGTGTGTGTGTGTAAGTGTGTACTTGTTTTGGTAGATTACGAGCACACAAATTTGTATAACGAAATGTGTAGCTCAACTGAGGTGGTTTATGAGGGCATCAGGTGTCCTTGTAATTTAAAATGATAAAAAATTAAACATAGCAGTTTTTTTATGTTTAAAATTTGCCACAGGTTTCCTGTGAAAGTTGGATTTGGAGGTAGGGTAAGGTCATATAATGAGCGTTTTACTGCATAAAATACAGCCTATGCAGAGTCCTCATAAACCACCAAAGTCCAATGCGTGTGTGAACATGATTGTGGTTTATGAGGAAAAAACTGTATTATGAAATAGATATGACCTAGGTATTGCAATGTTGATGTGGTTTATGAGGACATGCTTTGTGTTCTCATAATCGAAAACTGTTTGAAATCATACTTAAAAGGGTCTTCCTGTAAGGGTTGGGTTTAGGTGTAGGGTAAGTCCATACACTGTATTGGTTCCACACAATTCATTCATGTTGTCCCAACACAAATTGAATAAGTTAACTTAACACTTTTAACAAATTTATGTGGATTAAACATAAAAAAGTTGTCCCAATGAAATCTCAAGAATTGTGTTTTTTATAGCTCATTTTAATTAAGTAGTTTGAACGAGCGAAAAACATTTTTTTGTGTATATAAGAAGTGTTTTTTTTACAGTAGAAAATACATTACATCTATGCAGAGTCCTCATAAACCACCAAAACCAACCTGTGTGTGGGTTTACCTGTTAATGTGATTTATGAGGACAAAAATGTTTAATGACATGTGTATGACCTTAGTATTAAAGTGTTAATGTGGTTTAAAATGTCTTTTAATGTAATAAACATTTCTAAAACCATACTAGGGTCAAAACCATAATAATATTAATAGGGTCTTTTCAAATGTAAAAGTTTTCTGTGAGGGTTTAAAATACATTACAGCATAAAATACATTACGTCTATGCAGAGTCCTCATAAACCACCAAAACCAACTTGTTTGTGCGTTGTTTCCTCGTAATTTGTGTCCTGTGTGTGCATTGTGTCCTCATAATTTAAAACTGTTTAAAAATTGTTAACAGGATCTTTTTTAAATTTAAAGGTTTTCTGTGAGGGTTGGGTTTAGGGGTAGGGTAAGATCATATAATAAGCAGTTTTACTGTATAAAATACATTATGTCTATGGAGAGTCCTCATAACCTCCTAAAACCAACCTGTGTGTGCGTTACCTGTTAATGTGAATTATAAGAACAAAAATGTTTAATGACGTGTATGACTTTGGTAGTATAGTGTTAATGTGGTTTATGAGGGCATGCATTGTGTCCTCGTAATTTAAAACTGTTTAAAATCATAGTTAACAGGGTATTTTCAAATTTTAAAGTTTTCTGTGAGGGTTGGGTTTAGTTTTTACTGTAGAAAATACATTATGCCTATGGAGAGTTCTCATAAATCACAAAAACCAATGTGTGTGTGTATGAGAGGGGGCAGGGCAGCGCGTCAGGGTGCTCTTTTGATAGCCCAGCACAGTTGGCTCAACCCCTCGTGTGGGGCTAGAGAGAGAGAGAGAAAGAGAACGAGGTGCACAGGGTGAATTCGGTGTGGAAGAAAAGAGGAAGAAACACTGGGCCCTTTTCTCCCTAGATTCACCTGTAGAAGGGAATGAGCAAGCAGACGAAAAAGAAGATAAGGAACAACCTTGTCATTGAACGTGCCTTAAGTTCTGCCCTTATTCTCCACCTCAATCAGAAGCAGCTTTCTCTCTCTTTCTCTCTCCCTTTTGACTTTAATCTTTGTTGAACGCCACTCTGACAAAACTTGTGGGAGTGCAGTCTGACTGTGAGTATTCATTTCCATTTATTCTATCACGTTCCTACATTTATCTGTGAGTGTATGTGCACTTTTGTCAAAGCATATGGGTGCATATGTCTGTAATGCCAGACACTTTTGTGATCTTCATCTAAGGACAATTTGTTGCTTCAGTAGCTGCAGTTAGCGGGTAGTGTAGTTCTTATTAACCCTGAAGAGAGATCTACAGTGAAAATGTTGAAGTACTTGAAATCCAGCTCTGGGGCACATAAATAAAACCAATTATTTCTGTAACTCAAGCCTGTGTACACGCACTCACTCTCATCTGCTCCGACGGGCCATTATATCCTTGGCTAGTTGGGCACAAAATTCCTCCCGTTGGAATAGTTTAAAAAGACCTAAAAATGAAAACGCTGTCTTTGTTTACTCACCCTCATCTCGTTCCACAGTCATACGATTTGTTTTCTTTTGTGGAAGAGAAAAGGAGAAATGTTAGCTTCAATGTACTATCACTGTTTTCTACACTGTAAAAAATGCAGGGTTGCACACATTTCATTCATGTTGTCCCAACACAAATTGATTAAGTTAACTTACCACTTTTAACAAATTTGTGTGGATTAAACATAAAAAAATTAAGTTGTCCCAATGAAATCTCAAAATTTTTGTTGCTTCAGCTCATTTTAAATAAGTAGTTTGAATGAGCAAAGCAATTATTTTTTTTTGAGTATACAACAGTGAATGGAGACTAGGACTAGTTCAACATTTATATTCTGTCAAGATTTACTTACCACAAAAATAAAAAAATAAAGGTTCCAAATGAGGGATTTTGCAGTCATGCCACAGAATAACCATTTTGGGATGGCATTTAAGGGATCATTTCAATTCTTAGTTTGAAGAACATTTTAATAATCTGATGAACATTTTGTGCAATGGAAAGATTTTGTGGATTTTAAAGGTCGTTCATTGACCAGAAAATAATGTTTATTATTAAGAGTCTACCCATGAATGAATAGATATTTTAATGAAACAGGAGATTCTGGTTGTTTCCATTGAAAGTTTTTTAAAGATATCTTAAATGTGTTTAAATTGAACTGAGTGTTTTTCAAAAATAAACAAAAACCTTGTGGTTTTGGGACAACATGAGGTTAAATAACTGATGATGGAAATTTTCAGTATTATTATTATTATTACTTTGTGAAATAGCAATTTAATGTTTTGATATATAAAAATGTTATATATGTAAGTTCTGAAAATTTCAAGAAGGTGTTGGATACACACTATATTCAAAGTCTGCTTTGTTTGAGTAACGTACCAAAACATTCATTGTATGGTGGCCGAGAGAGCTTAACATGCTGCAATTTAAGAGAACATGTACAAAAAACGCCAGCAGATTGACAAAACATATTCATTAGTTTCAATGAAAACATTTGACAAAAATGCAGTGCATTTTCTCAGCACAATGTAAATGTTTTAAGGAGACCATTAAATGTGACGGACCCGGCTATTTAGGTTATGGTTATTTAGGCTAATAAGTACCAAAGCCAAGGGAATCGAGATATTAAAATAAACAAACAAAAAACTCAACCTTTCAAAGATTCACTGAGGAATAGTCATGGCACAGCGGTGTCTGTCACATTTTTGGGTCTCCTTGAAACATTTCCATTGTGTTTCATTCTTTTTGTATTGTAAGAAAATGCAGCACATTTTCATAAATTGTTTGTGTTGTGTAAAATGCAGTGTGTTTAAAAAAAAAATGTTTGTGTTGTGAGGATTTGCAGCACGTGTGCTGTCAAACAGATTAAGATCTTTTCTTAATTCTTAATTTCTTAAATGCTAGTGTTTTTTGTAATTGCACGTGTTTTCTTAAATTGCAGCACGTTAAGCTCTCCCGGCCTCTGTATCATTGTTTGTTATTCAATCCTCTGTAAACTGAACTAAAAAACAACATTAACATAAATTCATAAACCAATCATTCACACAAACAACTGATTTAAAAAATGTGCCTCAATAGAATGATTTGTTTACAGGTCTCCACTTCTCTCATGCATGTGCCATTGCCAAGGTTTTCTTAAATGACGACATAAGCAAATGTTCTGTTTCTCACATAAGCTATTGTTTGGCTTTAAAATACTTGAAATGAACCACTTCTCTTTTAAAGCATAAAAGCCTGACTCACTGTTAAATGCATACAATGTTGGAGATCTGAAGAGTTTTTATTAAGCAAAGCTGTTTACTGTCAAAGCTGTGATACTGTCAGACGTCTGTTTCTGTCAGTCACTCACAGACTACACCAGTTGCTTGTGTTCCTGATAGCAGATCTGATAAGTTCAGGCCTCCTGTGACTCTCCTTTCCTTTCTTTCTCTGTGCAGGGAGAGGAACGGGCATAAGAAATCATCATAAGTATCTGCCCTGCAGGAGGAAGACGTATCTTTTTAAGCCCCCTCCACGTCCTCCTCTGCGGTCTCTTCAATATGACCTTGCTGGCGTCTGAGAGGTCACTGCTCATCCGCAATAAGTTCCGCTCAGGTAAGAACAAAGGCAGGATCTGAGCTGTCTGTACACTGTGGTTGGTGACTGGAGTTCAGATGATCATACTGGTAGCTGTTGTGGTCTCTTTGCAGCTTTGGTGAATGTCTGGCCGAGCAGTTAGCATAAGATAACCGTAGACTGACACAGTAATGGCGAAAACAGTGATTACTGTAAATTAAAATGGCAGCTTCAGTTCAAAAATTAGTTACATTGTTTCAAGTTTTAAAGACTGAAGTTCAGTTTATAGTTTATAGTAAATTGTACAGTATATTTATTTATGTTGACTGGAAACTGAAACACTTTTGTTAAAATGACACAAAAACACAATGAATCTAAGTTAAGTTTAAAAGGATTGCTTAGATTTTTTTTATAAATAGGCTTCACAAGCCTTCTACAGTTGAGTTGAGTTTTAATATTTTTGAATCCATTCAGACGATCTTTGGGTCTGGGGGAGCACTTTTAGCGTAGCTTAGCATAGATCATTGAATCTGATTAGACCATTAGCATCTTGCTCAAAAATGTACAAAAAAATGTTTTTTTGATAATTTTCCTATTTAAAACTTGACTATTCTGTAGTCACATCGTGTACTAGATCTGATGGAATTTTTTTTTTTTTTTTGCTATTTTCTAGGCCACTACAGCTAGAAACTATATTCTCATTCTGGCTTAATCAAAGCACTTTGCTACCATAACATGGCTTCAGCAGGCTCAATGATATTATGAAGCACCTAAAAAATAGGCCCAACTTGATAACTGAGTAAAAAGGTCTTGCTGGACCATTTTTTAACTATGGAATTGTATTGAAAAATAAAAAAATTTGCTGAAACAGCATTAATCGTTAATCATTGATCATTGCAAAAAGGAACCTTTAACCTGCAGACACCCATAAAGACCACCTCCATTGGACTGTTTTATTACAAAATAATCTACAAACAGCATGTACAGAATAAATATAACTAAAATGAAATGAAGTTACCCAAAGGGTGCTGAAAGAGGAGCAAATGGCATGAATGCAAAGTTACCAGCCAAAAAGATGACAAACATTTTTTTGTGAGACCATAATGTAATAATGTATAAAACATCAATCTTCCTCATATAGCCATCTAGGTTTTTACATCTTTGTCTTGCCTCCCTTGAAGTTACATAGATAACTACTACATTAACCCTTTTATACATAAGTTATAAATAATCTTGCTGAGTTTTTTTTTGTAATGTGACCATTATTTAGAATGCGTTGCTTTTAAGTTTCCATTGCAACATGTCAGTATTATCATGTGACAAACCTCAGCCCACTATGCATATATAATGAACTATGCATTATTTTTAGTTTCATTTTTCCTTCTTCTGTAAAAACAAACAAACTAATTATCGTTTATATCTCAAATATGTGTAAGAAATAATATATTAATTAATAATGAACATATTAATTGCACTATGATGGCTATTGAACCAGAATGATGGCCAGAACTGCTTGGTTTACAGCATGTTAGTCAATCAACTTTTCCCAAAACACATGAAAGTAAGTGGCTGTTAGACACGTTGAAGTATAGTGTAAATGTTCTAGTAACCTAAAAAGTGTGAAAGAACCACATCTTCTGATTATGTTTCATATAAAATACATCCGCATGTATTTTAGAAACCATGCTAGTACTCATTTAAATATCTGAAACCTAAAATAAACATTGTTTTATTGACAAAAAAGTTATTTATGACAAGTGCCATGCATGTCTTTCTCTGCTTTTTTGTGAACCATTGTGGGAAAGCAGATTTGAATTTAGCAGCTGATTACGTGATGCACTGAATGTTATAATCACACCCATGTGGTTGCATGCTGCAGGGACCAGCCTAGACTGATCACACTAGTGTGATGTTATGCGCCAAAGGGTTGAGATAAAAATGCTGATCAAAAGATTGATTGAGTGTTTAAAGAAAGAAACTGTTAATTAAAAGTTACACATTTGCACAGTTTAGGCCCTATGGCTGAAATGGCTTTGGCAAGTCACATCACTAAAACCCTGGTGCTTGAGTATGTGACCTTATAGAAACTGCACAATTCATTTACAGAAAGTTGCAATTTAAATCTCATTGGTTTATTATTTAAAACAGTCGAACACATTGTTGTTTGATTAGGTGCACATTTAATACTACTTTTACATAATGAATCTAAAGTTTGACAAATTGATTGATATTCCATAACGTAAATCTAAATCCATATTTATGACTGGTCTTTGCTGTCCTGCCCTCTTTAATTGACCATGTTCATGAGGTCCCACAGTATCTCGTAATTCCCCTTATTGTAGAAATGTGGTCAGCAGTGCGGTCCTCCCTGAAGGACATGTGGACAGTGGACAGATTGTCTTTGTTGGTTCCCATCTGTGGTTGGAACCCCTTCAAAAGCAATGCCCTCTTCTTGAGTTCCCTGTAAACATCCTGCTGGCAAGAGTCTCAGACAAATGTCCAGCAGCACTCTTTGGTTTTGACAAGAGTCTGTCGTCAAAATAAAATGCAAAATGCAGTTTATATTTTAAACCAATTTAGATAGCGTTGAAAAAGGGACTGTCACTTTTAAAAGAAAAATCAAACTCATAATGAAGAGAATGTGATGCGGGTAAAGACTTGTTGTGCTCTGGCTTTGACCCTTCAATCAGCTCTGACCTTGGATATGTTGTGCTGACAGAAAAATGGTTGCTTCTCTGAAAAGTTGATCAAATTAAAAAATGTGAGTCATTGAGTATAATAAGGGTAAATTTATAATACAAATTTGGAAAGTGATTTAAGAGGGTCAAAAATGAATCATCCCATTTTGGTGTACAGATTAAGTAAAATTTAAATGATTTTTATATACATAGGAAGCATTTAGAATCCAAGTAGAGTGTCTGCTTAAATTTGTGAAAATAAAATGTTAAAATATGGGTAATATAATGGTCCATCGTCATTCACCGTAACAGATATATTATGTAAAAATAAATCTTATTCTAACCTATTTATAGGTTATATACATGCATATAGATTTAAAATGGCAACAAATAAGCATTTTGCAACCTTTAATAAAGACTTTTAATATGTCGTTGACTGATTTTTGTTCTAAAATGGCAGATTTATACCAAAACTATACCAAAAATATGGCATTTTGGGAATTTAAACTATTGTAACACTGACCAACGTTTTAGTAACAGAGAGTAATTTCTGAGTAATGTTTTCAGAGGGTAAAGTCTGTATAATATTATATATATATATTTGTACTTTTTTATCTGTTAATAAAGCATATAGAAATTTTGTATAAATGAGTTTGTTTTTTTATGATTTAGGCCCAATCACAATTCTTCCTCTTAGCCCTTCCATTCACCCCACGTGAAGGGGTAGGGGTGTTCCAATTCTCTTTATCTTCAAGGCGTAGGGCTAAGGGTAAGGGCTAGATAGCCCACAAAAGAAAGATTTTTCAGGACCACACTCGAAACCAAGGGGTAAGAAATTTTCCCAGAATACACCAGCTACAACGGCTGCATATGTAGCTGCACCCAGAATTAAGGAGATCCACAAATTAGTATTTTTTGTTATTAATACGAATTTTTACAACAAACATACATATGTTTTATTATATTCATAACCGCGTTTGTGTTTTACCATCATGCTTTAAAAAAAAAAAAAAAAAACGGTAAAATAAAAACTGCTAAATTTTGCGATCTATAATCCCTAATAATAACTCCTGTATAGCAATCCCACAATATTCTGTCACTTGATGTATAGCAATCCCACAATATTCTGTCACTTGATGACACTTGAACATCCTGTCAGAAAAGTCTAGTGAATGAGAATGAGCTTTTTACAGTGTCTGGTATAATTTTAATGTTGTTTTCTTGTGTTTACATCAATGAATATGGCCAGGGTGTAAATGCACAGTACAGTTACGATCTTATTGCCACATTAGATCGTTATGATAACATGGTATCATTGCCTTCAGTGATTTCCTGAAGATAAATACCAAAAAATAATCAATAATCAAGAGCTCACAATGACATATGATGACGTGTGCAGGTGCTGTAGTGCTGTCCCATTTCTTAGGGGTACATTTTGAAGCCCTTCCCCTTCACACTCTGTTTAAAGGGCCAAGGGGAAGAGGAATTGGGATTGGGCCTTAGCATTTTACACGACCACACTTCTGAATATTAGATTTTAGAGAGTTGTGAAATTAAATTACATGTTTACACATTAAAAGTATAGTGATATCTTGTATCTTGTTTTTTTTTCTAAGAACTAGTTAGTTTTTTAAATTATTATACATTTGACAGTTTTCCCTGTTTTAATACCACATAGAATGTTCCTACTAATCTGACACACTGAAACAGAAACAAATGTAATTTTAACATTAATATAGTTTAGACAAGAACAAAAAGTTAATTCCGCAATTGCATGTAAAAATAAAAAAATAAATTATATTTTACTTAGAGGTGCTTGTTAGGTTTACACTGATTCTGGGAGCAAATCAAAGTATTAAAGTTAAGGGAAAAAAACTACTGGTGTTTCCATCATACACTCTAGCAGTTCTCTAGTTTCTCTATTTTCTGGTTGTTTACACTTTTTAAAATTACTTTGGATGTTAAGTGTATCATAGTAACTTGCTGTTTTATGAAGTGGAGTTCATTTTCTAAGCCACACACTCATTCACATGCACACACATGAACACACACACAAATCATGACAGTTTTTGTCATTGTGTATTGAGTTCAGTTAGGCACCTCATTATCTCTGTAGTGTAGATATGTTATCTTATAGATTGTGACAAGAAATCTATAGTTGTTTATTTAAATGTATTGTAGATAAAGCACACTTTAAAAGCATGGCTTAATTCAGTGCTAAATAGTTTGAGTAAAACCTACAAACAGATAGAGAGTTAAATGTACTTAAAACAAATTATTGTAAAGTAAACTTCAACGACTAAGTAAAAAATGACTCAAAAACAAAGAAAAACCTTACTTCAAAAAACTTAGTTTGTCTTAGATGTCTAATTTGACTTTATTCCATATGTGAAATTTACATAAAGGGATAGTTCCCCCCAAAATAAATGTGGATTATAACCTAGGAGTTTTTTATTCTGTTGAACACAAAAGAAGAT
>CAIGQZ010033112.1:3870895-3911760 GCA_903798205.1 Danio tinwini
TTTAGCTTAAAGGGGCTAATAATTTTGATCTTAAAATGTTTTTTTTTAACTGCTTTTATTCTAGCCAAAATAAAACAAATAAGACTTTTTCCAGAAAGACATACTGTGAAAATTTCCTTGCTCTGTTAAATAAAAAATATTTTAAAATATAGGCTCTAAATAAAAACGTTTTATAATATCAATTTGGAGGAAATGTAAAAAACATTATAAATGTTACTAATTGTTTTCTATGGTGGAGATATCAGTAAAGCAACATTGTGGTAGCTTTTGGCAAAATAGAATCTCAATCTATTCACAACATCTATTTGTTTTTTGGTCTTTCAGTTCTAAATGAGAAATGTAATGATAATACAATTACCTTATTAAAAACATACTATTGTAATCCCCCACAGATATTATTCAGCTTGTGAATCTAAAAGGCAAGCTTTAAAAATGGAGAATAAACAACATTTCAGACGTCAGAGATAATGTAACAACACAATGCATAAATTAGGAAAAGGGTACAAAATCATCTCCAAGTGTTTGGATGTCCCGCAGGAGGCTTTTTGGCTCAATTATAGGGAAGTGGAGGCTTCATCAAACCTCCCAGACTCTGCCTAGAAAAGGTCAACCGCTAAACTTTCTGCGCAAACAAGAAGGATACTTAGAGAAGCCAAAAACCACTTTGAAAAAATTCAGCTGCTGAGAACAGAGTAAAAGTGCAGCAGTCAACCACAACGGGAGGCTTGCTTAATGCAGACAAACACTGCAAAAGAAACTGCTGAAAGACGCTGGGCCTTAAACTAGCATGCTAAAGTAAACTAAGGGATAATTCATGCAATAATGAAGAAGTCCTCTCCGTTTACTCACATTAAAGTAGTTCTAAACTTTTGGGAATTTCTTTCTTTGCTTGAACACAAAGCAAGAGATTCTGAAGAGTGTTGGAAAAAGCAGCCATTGACATCCATAGTTGGAATAAAGATTATATCTTGCTTTGTGTCCAACAGAAGAAAGAAATTCAAAGTAGGACGTCGTTAGCCTGATATCGCTGAAAGCCTACGTCATCCAAAGCTAGACCTCCTAAAACCATTAACGCACACTAGACGACACTAAAATACATCACATAATATTCACCAGAAAGAAAGCTCTATAAAACTTTAGGTAGTTGATGTTTGCCTGCCATTTGCTGTCTGAAACACGCATGTGAATGCGAAGTAAAACAGGTTGCGTAGAGGTATTCAAGTATATATTTTGACAGCCTATCGGAATGTTCAGACTGAATGTTTAGAAAACAGACTTTCTTGGTCCAGCACTTTCCATAGAATATTGGAACACATCATTTAATGATGGCTATCAAAATCCAAAGAGACTTTCAAGTAGCATACCAAAAAAAAATTGTTTCTGGAGACAATCACTTTGGATATTTTGGCTGCCTATTTACATGACAACATACTTAAAACTTTTACAGGTGGTTACAGAGTGCAAGTTTTTGAAGATCATCTCCGCAGCTTTTGGTTGTCATGAATACTTGACAACCAAAACAATGGTCTTGCAAATGCAGACTGTTTTTTTTTTATTTTTTTTAAATATGACTATCGCAAACTACTGGCCCGGCATGATTGAGACAGTGGCTGTTTCTCAATTCCAAGAACGCAGAGAACAGACTTGCGTTCTTGAGAGGATCCGGTCTTGCCAGGTGTCCTCGAAAGAACGAACTCGGGAGACAACGAGAACAGAGAACGCATCTTGTGAGAAATGAGATGCTGCATTCTTCCTGATGGTCACGTGACCTTCCCGTGTTTTTAATGCTAAATTATTTCGACATTGCAGCAGTCATACAACGGTTTATTGTTTTTCCCCTTTTTAAAATGTATACTATGCATAAAAACATTATAAATATACGTTGCTTAATATAAATAAAACAGATTTTAATACGAATTTCAGCAAACAAACACCCTTAATGTGTTTATTCCTTTATTAAGATGTCTATGGTAATGTTTATATTCACCATTTCATTTAGAGAAACTCCTGAGGTAAATAAGTTATATCGTTGAACTTTAATAGTAAATCCAAATAAAATGCTGCGCTTCCCACCTCCAGTCGCAATGACTTCTTGGACTTCTAGAGCGAGATCGGTGCTCAAGTCTGCATTGGTGCGTCCTCGATATCTAGAACACATCCGGGATGTTTCGAGCGTCCTCTGTTCTTGCGGTCTTGAGTATTGGAACTGAACTTTGGCAGCTGATGATAACGTTACACGAGAACACGAGGACACAAGACCGCTGAAGAATGCATATTGAGAAACAGCCAATGTTTTTAGTTGTTTTTGCAGATCTGTGTGAACAGGGATTGTTTTGACAACAATGCTGTCTATATGTTTTAAAAAATGCTAATGCACCAATATACAAAAATTTTAGCTTCAACATACCATCAGACCATGTATCTTTAAAAAAACAGCCCAGGTAGTTAGTCACGAATATACTTATAAATTGTAATCATCGACATCTAAAGTTATACATAAAACAAATATACATACAAACAAAACTACACATTAAAAATGCAATTCATTCATGTTGTCCCAATACAAATCGATTAAGTTAACGTAACACAGTTAAGTGAATTGAATATAAAAAAGGGCAGCATGGTGGCGCAGTGGGTAGCGCTCTCGCCTCACAACAAGAAGGTTGCTGGTTCGATCCTTGGCTGGGTCAGTTGGCTATAGGTGCTATAGGTGAATTGGGTAAGCTAAATTGTCCATAGTGTATGTGTGTAAATAGAAGTGTATGGGTGTTTCCCAGTGATAAGTTGGTGGTTCATCAATCAATCGGTCAGTCAGTGAGTCGACAGTGGCCTCTGGTGGATCCGCGAAAACAAAAACTGCAAAAAAGTACCTCTTGGGACGTATTTGGACATTTTTAGAATGAGCCTGGGTTGATTAATGCATACTTAATAAATTTAGACAGTGCACAGGCTTAAATTGTCAAAACAAACTTTTATTTTAGATACGATTAATGGGGTAAAATTTTTGGCCAGCGATTTTGTAAAATTGTCCTTTTTTTATATTTCCCAAGTGATGTAAGGGAATTTTTTTACAGTATTTGTTATATATATATATATAGAAAATATTTTTCTTATTTCTTTTAGTCCGGCTGGAATAAAATGCTAAGGTCAATATTATTAGCTCTATTAACAATTATGTATAATTATTAAATATATATACATACAAATACACACTGTACATGCCATCTTTTTTATATATATTTTACATGCAAAAGCCTCTAAATGGGCAGCACGGTGGCACAGTGGGTAGCACAATCACCTCACAGCAAGAAGGTCACTGGTTTCAGCTATGACTGGGTCAGTTGGCATTTCTGTGTGGAGTTTGCATGTTCTCCCCGTGTTTGCGTGGGTTTCTTCCTGGTGCTCCGGTTTCCCCCACAGTCCAAAGACATGCAGTACAGGTGAATTGAATAAGCTAAAATTGGCCGTAGTGTATGTGAGTGTGTGCAAGAGTATATTGGTGTTTCCCAGTGTTGGGTTGCAGCTGGAAGGGCATCTCATGTGCTGGATAAGTTGGCGGTTCATTCCGCTGTGCCGATCCCAAATTAATAAAGGGACTAAGCCGAAAACAAAATTAATGAATGAAGCCTCTAAATAAAAAAAAATACAATTAAAATTATCATAAATTTGGAAGAAATGTCATCAGCAGTTTACAGAATGAAGCTAAAAATGTTTCATTCAAACACATAATGAAAAATCGTACAGACACATAACTTGCGTCTGAGCGAGTGAGCGCGTGTGCATGTGTGTGACCTTGCATATAGTACATTGTATAGTGAGTTAGAAACTGTGTTGGTTACAGTTTGATTATAATCCTTTAGACATTGGCATAAGTAACTGCACAATGTGTAAGTATATCTGTATTAAATATTACTGGATGGTTTAGCTAGGGTTGGCAGAATAAATTGACGTTCTTAACGTAACTCATAACCACCAGAATGTGTCTTGAGAGACCATCAAAACCAACTGTTGTCAGATACTGAGCAGACAATCAACTAATACTGAATGACTACTAGTTGACATGTAGATACAAAGTTGCTTAAAGTAAACAATGTCTATATGCGACTGAAAAGAAGGCGGCATCCATGTCCTTTGTTACGTATTGATTTTCAGGCATTTACAGTGATCTCAACAGGTGGTATAATTAGTAGAATAATAAAAAGCTTGAAGTATCATTACGCATCTCTGCTATTACTCAGAGCACATTACTTTAAGCTGCCATGACACTCTGTGAATTTTTAATCCCACTATTCCAACCTGATTTAGCCTGATGCCACTCAGCGTGTCATTCTCTTCCAGAGTAAAGCAAAAAGAGGAAGAATTTACTTAACACGACTGACAGCAAGCGAGGGAGGGAATGAAAGACAGAGAGAGAGAGAGAGAGAGAGAGAGAGAGAGAGAGAGAGAGAGAGACAGCTGGATGGGGGATGGGAAGGCGACAGAAATAGACATTCAGAGGGATAAATAGTTCACCCCTTCCTCTCACGTCCACTCTCAGATCTCAAAACTCAGCACAGAGGTGCATCATGGGACATCATAGCTCACCGAGATGTAATTCACCTGCTGCTCAAGTCTGTTTCTTTGAGCAGAAACCCAAAACTTCTTTAAGTGGGCAATTTTCAGTGTTATGGGTGTGACATAAAGTCATGGAAATATTGACTTATATTTGAGTATATATAAGTACTCAAATACTTATAAGTCTTGATGGAATACAAGTCATTGAGAATGTATACAGTACTGATCAAAAGTTTGGGGTCAGTAGGATTTTAAATGTTTTAAAATAAGTTTATCCTGCTTACCAAGGCTGCATTTATTTAATCACAAATACAGTGCAAATTGTAAAATTGCACTATAAAATAACTGTTCAAAAGTAGTTTATCATTTAATTGAATAAATTATTTCAGTGATTTTAAAGATGGATTTTCAGCTTCATTAATACAGTCTTCAGTCACATGATTATTATTATTATTATTATTATGATTATTATTATTAATAATAATATTGTTATATTATTAATATTGTTATTATTATTATTATTATTATTGTTGTTGTTGTTGTTGTTGTTGTTGTTGTTACTATTATTATTATTAATGGTGATAATAATAAAAGCAGTAATGACTGGAGTAAGAATTTCATTTGAAACTACATACAATAAGAAAGCAGTTATTTAAAATTGCAATACATATTCAACAATTAATTATTTTTTTACATTTAATAAATGCCGCCTAAGTGAACAGAATAAAAAATAAATTAATAAAAAAAAAAAAACTGACTTCAACCTTTTGACTGGTAGTGTATGTTACAGTACATTGAAATCTTTGTTTATATTTTACAAAACAGCTAATCGTACAGTTAAAGGATCAAATAAGTATCAATCCACAATGTTTTATATTTTAAATGAAAGAAATATACATGATATAAAATGACATTTACTGTTTGTTCAAACTACTTATTTAAACTGATCTGAAACAACCAACGCAATCTCACAGCCTTTCGTAACTTTTTGATTTAGTGGCTAATACATATAAAATCATACAATCTCACTCGTACAATTTAGTATGATTTGCTTATCTCCTAATGACAGTTTAGGGGTAGGGTTTGGTGCCACTCCTCCTTTAACGAATTGTACATTTTCGTACGATTGAACTGTGCAAATTTGTACGAATTAGCCACTAAACAGACAAAACGTAAAATAGTTACATTTCCTCTTGAGATCAGGCTGGAAACAGCATAATTCTTGAGTTTGTTTTTTTTGCAACTTAATTGTTTTGTGTTCAATCTACTTATATTTGTAAAAACTAATAAGTTAGCTTAATAATAATAATAATAATAATAATAATAATAATAATAATAATAATAATAACAACTCTTTGCATTTATATAGCACATTTCTGGACACTCAAATCGCATTACACATTTTTTGGATGGAATCTCCTCATTCACCAGCTGTGTGCAGCATCCACATGGATGACGCAACGGCAGCCGAATTGCACCAGACACCAACGGATTATTAATAATAATAATAATAACAATAATATAATAATAATAATAATAATAATAATAATAATAATAATAATAATAATAATAATAATAATAATAATAATCAAAGAAAGACAGCCCTTACTGAGCAGTAGAGTCCACTTCACTATACTGGGACATTAGGACCCACACAGACCGTAGGTTGAGCGCCCCCCCACTTCTGGCAGCAACCTAGCATTTCCATGTGGTCTTCTATGCAGGTACTGACTGGGCGCAGCCCTGCTTGGCTTCAGTGGGCAACCATGTGAGGGAGCTAGCTACTTCCTTCATAATTCCTTCATGTTGTCCCAACATGTATTTGATTGTGTGGAACCCAGCGTTTTTTTTTTTTACCAAAATAGTATGTTTGCAGTATACAACATACTTTGTCAAAATTCTGTAAATGGTGCAACATCAAAATAAATAATACTAATCAAAAGGTTAGTGTTTGAACAATTTTATTTGACATTTTTGAATTTATGAGGAAGAAGCTTTGTTATGAACATTTACAGATACATATTTGAGAAATACAAGCCTACACAGACAACTTAGAAAGGTTTAAAAAAGTATTAGTGTTTGGTTGAAATGTTGATCAAGGTTCATTTTTGCTTTGAATTGCTTACAAATAGCAATCGCATGTGTACTGTATTGCATGTGTTTCCAGCTTCTAACTCATTTATTATCATTCGAGTGGTGCTGTTTATTTGTCAGATGCTGGGCATGCAGTCCTAAATTAAGCTGTATGATGCATAAAGGAGCATTGCGCAACATTTTTTTGCCAACGTTCTCAGCACAAAGTGTTATAAATGTAGCTTTCATTGCATTGTAATAAATATGTGTTTTCAGTTCTGCAGTTGAGGATCCAGAACCGAAGACAGCAAGATGCACTTAATGCAGAGTCTGGTGAGTTTGTGTGGGTGTGTGTGTGTGTGTGTGTGTGTGTGTGTGTGTGTTGTTTATGATTTTTGATCATTTTGCTTGGCCACAG
This sequence comes from Danio tinwini, assembly GCA_903798205.1. Lineage (NCBI taxonomy): Eukaryota > Metazoa > Chordata > Actinopteri > Cypriniformes > Danionidae > Danio > Danio tinwini. The sequence continues at coordinate 3,877,941 of CAIGQZ010033112.1, forward strand.
GATGTCTATGAAATTTCCCCTTATGGGGCAGGAAAATCATATATTATTTGATTCACACTTGTCGGAGCAGCTGGAATATGCATTTCACTTCCAAATATGAGCTTTTATAACAACTTGTCACTGTTTTTTGTTTTGTTTTGATTTCTTTCTTCTGTTTAGGTACAAAGGCCTCGGTTCCTGATAAAACTGGGGACAAAGAAGTCAGCAATGGTTTGGTGAGGCATTATTAATCTATGTCCTAGGAGAAACAGTGAAATGTATGTCACACAAAATGGAAGCTTATTGTGGAGGATTGTTTGCGCCAAGGAATTGAGAAATTTAATAGCTTTTTTCTTCATCTCAGTTTACCTCAATTGGGAGTGTGTAACAATTTTAACTGTATATCACAATTATGACATCACAATTGCAAGTATAGCTCACAATTCTGACTCTTTTCTTTAAAATCACATGTCTATCTATATCTTGCAATTGGAAGTTGAAGTCGCAGTTTAAAACTTCCAATTGCAAAAGTGTTTTTTTTTCCACACTGTGGTAAAAGCGACAATTTTATTTCATAATATACTTATATAATTCAGACTCTTTTTACCCAAAATTGCAAGCTGTAAATTGATAATTGTGACTTCATACTCCCCCGTTCTGTTTTGTAGGGCTAAAAACACAATGTTAATTACAGTTTTGCTCATAATTTCAAGTTTAAATGTCAAAAGCTTGACTTGTTTTCTGTAAATCTGGAGTTCACATCTTGCAGTGGCAATTTACAAACTTATAGATGTAGGTTTACATTTCACATTTCTGATTTTACATCACAATTTGTTATATAAACTGATAATTCAGACATTTTTCTGAGAAATCTGAATTTACATCCATTATTTGTTTTTTCTTTTCTTAAAAATCCAGATTTATGTTCTTGCAGTTGGAAGTTTAGACCACAGAACTGCAAGAATCTTCTTCAATTCAGAATTGTGAAAGCATGAAATCAGAATTGTAAAATATGACTCAGAATATAACGAAAATATATATATATATATAGATTATAATCGAAACAAAAAAATCAGAAGGGAAGACGTTAGAAGCGACTCAAAACTGAACATTCAGTAATTTCCTCACCCTTCACTTGTTCCAAATCTGTTTAGGTTTCTTTCTTCTGTTAAACTCAAAAGATGAGAGCTAGCCAGCAGCTAACTCTCTGCAACTCTCACATGGTCGCCCACTGAAGCTAAGCAGGGCTGCGCCCAGTCAGTATCTGGATGGGAGACCACATTGGAAAGCTAGGTTGCTGCCGGAAGTGGTGTTAGTGAGGCCAGGCGCCCAACCTGCGGTTTGTGTGGGTCCTAATGCCCCAGTATAGTGACGGGGACTCTATACTGCTCAGTGAGTCTTTCGGATGAGACGTTAAATTGACTCTCTGTGGTCATTTCAAAATCCCAAGATGTCCTTCGAAAAAAAAGAGTAGGGGTTTAACCCCGGCATCCTGGCCAAATCTGCCCACTGTCCTCGGTTCATCATGGCCTCCTACCATTCCCCATATTAGAATTGGCTTCATCACTCTTTCTCCTCTCCACCAATCAGCTGGTCTGGTGCAAAATGGCTGCCGTCGCATCATCCAGGTGGATGCTGCACACTGGTGGTGGATGAGGAGATTCCTCACAATGTGTAAAGCGCTTTGAGTGCCCAGAAAAGCACTATATAAATGTAAGCTATTTTTATTATTATGATATTTCAAAGAAAGCTGAAAACCAGTAACCATTTTCTCTCTTTACTATCAATGTCAGTAGTTACAGTAGTGTTAGCGCCAATAGTCTAGTGGTACTGTGTGCCGACATATTTAGCACAGAAGTGCTCACGGCGATATGATTTCCGGCTTGGGGTCTTTTGCTGATCCTTCCTTTCTCTGCTCCCAGTGCTTTCCTGTCTGAAATCTCCACTGTCCTATATCATAGTAAAGGTGAAAACCCCTAAAAAAAGTTATTGAAAAATAATAAAATATTTTCATTTGTGTTCAACAAAAGAAAGAAAATCAAGTAAATAGTAAGTACATTTTCATTTGTGGGTGAACTATCCCTTTAAATCATAACCTGTAACTACCTTTCTTGTTTCTAATACATGGGGGAAATAAGCTTCCACAGATTATGTGACTGCAACTCTTTCAAACGTAGTTTGAGGGTGAAGTTCCAAACTAAAACACATAATGTCTGTATCTAATGGCTTCCACGCTTCACAGACTCCAGCAGCAGGAGTATGTGTATGCCTGGTTTATATAAAACAGACTGATGTGAACCAGGGTGCCAGTGTAGATAAGCAAACTACTCAGTGCTGCCAAAACAGCCTGATAACAGACATGAGCTGCTCATCAACCTCTTTAGCATAATTTAATGTTTGTAATTACATCTTTAGTTACTGTCGCAAACTATTAGTATTAGCCGTGAAACACTGTTAGCACAGTTAATTATGATTAGTAAGACAGTAAACAGCAGCTGGTTGAAGATAATTACAGTGAGGAGGGGAAAACGTAGTCTGTCTTACAGGAGAATGTCAAAACAATCAATTTTTTTTTTAACTATGTTGCAGTAGATGTTGGGCAAATAAAGATTTACAGTATGTTGTTTACTAATGTCGCTATGTCTGGGCTCTTTCTCATTGCAGCAAGATGGATCCACTCAGAAGTCGCCCCCTAGTGGCCTGACTGCTCAAACTCCACCAGGTGATGCATCATCCACAGCCAATATTTCCTGACCTTCAGTCATAAAAGAATACCCCAATACCAGCGCCGAACAAAGCTGTAACCTTAAAGCTGGAATGAGCGGTTTGTCCATTAGTCATTCACACATCCATCGGCCCCCATTCATCAAACAGCTCTTTGTATATGCAAGTCATTCAGCCGAAGGTCCTTCAGTTCTGCACTTATTATCAGTGGCTTTCTGAATGTCTGAATTGGATTACCCAACAACAAACTCTTTTGTGAAAAAAAAATCGTTCATATCTGTCTTTAAAATATTCCTCCTCCTCTCCTCGCTTATTATAAAGCAGAGCAATTGATCTGCCATTCACATTCCCCATCTTTCGATATCCATTTTGTTCTTTTTCTGATTTCTTGTCCTCACTTTCTCTCTCTGGATGTCTCTCGCTCACAGACAGGAGTTATGGTGGAGCTCACAGGCAGAAGAAGGCTCGTCTGGCTGAAGATCTGACTGAGAAAATCCAGAGTCGGCCTAGACCACTTGAACTCCTGCAGAGGCATATTCTGCCTCCAGAGAACAGTGAGTTATTGACAGTAACTGATGCCTCACAAACTGAGCATGAAGCCAAACTACATATTTATATGCACAGACAAACCCTCACTCACAAACAAACAAACACTATTTTTTATACTAACATTCAGACACCATCGATATGCTAAGCTAGTATGCTAAATGGTTAGTTTATAAAACAGGGCAACTAAAATAGACTGCAGATTTGGGATATATCTTGCTATATCCCACATAGAAACAACATATATGAGGATATATGCACATATATGAAACCTATATGCAGTATATATGCACATTTATGATAATAATGCTGCATATATGCATATATATGCCACATACAGGAAAAATTGAGGTGCATATATGTGCATATACAGGCCATATGGGTTTCCTGTATTGCTTCTTTATATCCACATATAAGCCTTATATGTACATACAAGATATGTCTCCTATGTAGCTCATATCTCACTTTGGCAACTGTCATACATGATGCCTAGCTCATATTTTCTATTATCAAGGCAATAACTAAGAACTAAAAAAAATGCAAAAACGTATGTACAGTATGTGCGAACACTTAAAAGTGGTATCACATGTTATGGAATTTAACTATGACGAATAAGTGAGAGCCCACACGGATTGGCCAATTTCCTATATTATGTGTACATATATGTACATATAATATAGAAAACGGACAATATTATATATGACATATATATTAAAATCCTATATCAATACCTGTACTGTATTAAAACATATATGTTTATATAAGTTCTTTCCGTGTGGGATATAATACTCACTTGCTAGTTTGCCTATAGATACGCTCTTAACTATGTATCTTGAAAAAAGTGGACAAGCTCAAACCATTTAAAGATGCACCTGCATGTAGTGTTGTTAATTTATGGTTAGACTGACAAATATCCATCTAAATACCAGAGGCCTGTTGCACAAATCCAGTTTAGGTTTTAAAGTGGTTTCGGTTTTACTTGGTTTCATCGCAGTGGTTCAGGTTGGAGATCACAGATCAACACTGGATCAACCAGCTGTTAGCCAAGTGACATACAGTTGAAGTCAGAATTATTAGCCCCCCTTTGAATTTTTGTACTTTTAAAAAAATATTTCCCAAATGATGTTTAACAGAGCAAGGAAATTTTTGCAATTTGTCTGATAATATTTTTTCTTCTGGAGAAAGTCTTATTTGTTTTATTTTGGCTAGAATAAAAGCAGTTTAATTTTTTTAAACCATTTTAAGGTAAAAATTATTAGCCCCTTAAAGCTATATTTTTTTCAGACTGTCTACAGAACAAACCATCATTATACAATAACTTACCTAATTACCCTAACCTGCCTAGTTAACCTAATTAAATGTCACTTTAAGCTGTATAGAAGTGTCTTAAAAATATTTAGTAAAATATTATTTACTGTAAATAAATCAGTTATTAGAAATGAGTTATTAAAACTATTATACTTAGAAATGTGTTGAAAAAATCTTCTCTCCAGTAAACAGAAATTGTGGAAAAAAATAAACAGAGGGGCTAATAATTCAAGGGGGCTAATAATTCTGACTTCATCTGTATATGCCTGATGTGATACATTCCCTAAACCACGTGTGTAAGTTTTACTCCAAATTGAAGCTGTTTAAAATAACATTTTTGTTTTCTGACCATCTTTTGCTGCCAATAACATATATTTATATATGAACTCTAGTTAATTATAATATGTATTTTTATAATTTTGAGTTGTCAATTAATATTACACTTTAAATTAATATAAATATTTATTTGACCAACGCATGGTCTCCAATTTCTTGTGATTTTGGTGTTTGTTGCATATGGCAAACATTTAGCTGCATGTGGTCCAGAGTAAATCACCAACTCTGGATTAAACACTGATTTGGCAGAGAATGTTTATTTTTATTAATGAAACTAATGTTTTTTTGTTGTTGTTTTGTTTTTGTGAATGCTAAACCAACTGGCTTCATGAAACAGGTGTAAACAGGGCCAATATTAAAAGGTTGTGTGAATGTAAAAATGAGCTATCTCAACTTCTGTAAACCGCATAGATAGTCGAGAAAAATACCAAATAAATAACCAAAACAAACCATATGTCTTCAGTGGTTTAATTGAAATTTTAAGATATGAGAAATTTCAATTAAACATTTTACATTTGTGCTCACATTAAACACAAATAATGACTGTTCTGTTCTTGTTCTTTGTTTTGTGGTTTCCCTTCTTCAGTGTCAGTATAGGGTGCATTTTCATGATGTATAACCTGGATGACTGTGCGCCGTGCACCAGCTTTTCTGTTTGAAACAAAGCACAAGAGCATCTGAAGTAATAAATGAGCAGTACAACTGAGCATGACATGCAAAAAAGGCATAGCACGCTTGTAAATGTGCACAATATGCTGACATTGAACAGACCAAATTTCAGGGCAGTAGCTCTGATGAAATCTAGCTGCCAGATATATTCCACCCTTTGCATAAAAAATAATAATAAATAGTTAACAAATTAACAGCATTAATAAAATATTTTATTTGTAATGCATATCAGGATTTTCTATTATTAATAAAGTTTTAATTATATCTGAAGATTTCAGATGCAAAAACTCTTAAGTGCCATCTGAAATATTCTTCTTCTCAAATAAACAATTATTCTCAGGCTACATGTAGTTTCAGTAATTTCACTTTTATGGCAAAGAATAGATTCTTGGCATTGCATTTGAAATAAAATGACTAGACGTAAACATAGTATTTTGAGAAAAATTATAATTTTAGAAGAAAATTTCTGATGGAACTTGCTTCTGAACTTCCGAACCTTTATATGGTTATATCAGCTTAGTGTGACTAATAGTTTACTACTTATTTTTTTTTTGGAGCTGATAGCTTGCACTGCTCAGACATGCAGCATGGTTGTGGTTCGGGTTACCAAACTTCTAGAATCGTTACCACCCACCACATTTACTCCCCAACCCATCCCTGCTCTCCTCAGTTTTTTGATTTCTGTCAGCTCTTCAACTATCCTGTCTAACTGAAGCCAAAAATAAAGCAAAATAAATTCATAGGGGAAAAAACAACTCACAAATATGTAAAATATGTAAACAAGCTTTAGTTGCACATTTTGCACATACCATTTAATCTATAACTAGGATTGCTGCAGAGAAAATGTTACAATTCACAATTTCCTTTGCCTCAGCTGCTTCATTGCCATCAGATGTCTTTGAAGATGACAACTCCTCTTCTGCCTCTGCATCTCCCGAGCAACTCGGGATGCACCAATCTCCTGGCTTCTCCTCATCATCACCTGGGCAAGGAGGTGACCAATCACTGAGTGATGTGTCACCTGTTGCTACGCCTATCAGTCCAAACAATGTACAGGTATAATGGGCATAAAACACCTAGACAGATATTAAATGAAGTCACCCAATTTAATTTGGCCTTGTATTTTCTTCTATTTACAAGTAAACTGTTTCATTTTTACCAAAATTTGGCACTTAAAATATTTGGTCACACTTTTGTAAGGTACAATTCTCACTATTAATAAAACATTAACTATGACTTTTAGCTCAATAAACTCTTAATTTGCTTCTTATTATTAGTTATTAAGGTAGTTAGGTTTATGTATTGGGTTGGGAATGTAGAATAAGATCATGCAGAATATTTACTGTATTAGTAATAAACAGCCAGTATTTTAATAATAGGTAGGTAGTAGTTAATAGTGAGACTTGGTCCCTATACTAGTGTTACCAAATATTTCTTTTTTTATTCACCAGGCCAAACACAGAACACACTGAGTAAACTAAAGATGCTCTCTGTTGACTTTTAGCTTCAGTTATTTTTGTATTTTTGCTATATAAAAATAAATACACATTTAAATCTATTTGGTGCAGCTAGTGGGGCAGAATTTACCTCTAAGTTCAGGTTAAAAGCCTGGAAGGCGGTTACTCAGAATTTTCACCACTACCGACTCTTTTTTTTTTTTTTACAGCAGTGTAGATTGGCATTGCTCCCGGCAACCGAGTGCATCAGCCAACCCATGACCATGACAGTAACGGGGTCAAACTCCATATCAACTGGGAGACCCAAAGGGATGTACATGCCCTCCCAGACACCACCACTGCTGCCAAAGGTACAGAGAATTAAAATAATGATTTGTTTTGCTTCTCGCCCCATTTCAACCTTCATTATTTCTCTCATCTACTAGATAATTTCATTTTTCCAAATTATGTTAATCACATTCTCGCTTTGTTTGCCTCAAGACTGCACAGCCTCCAGCTCCACCTTCTCATTCCATTCTGGGTGGGTCCTTAAATGCATCCCGCCCTTCACGACCACGGAAACCTCGCGATTCAAAACCTAAAATGAGGAAACTGAAATACCATCAGTACATTCCCCCAGATCAAAGGACTGGGTCTGGAAGCGGAGCTGCAAATGCTTCTCAAAAGAATAACAACAGTCAGGTTCCGGCCACTGATTCCTCATACTCGCACCTCTTGCAACAACAGCAGGTGTTCTTACAACTACAAATTCTAAACCAGCAACAACAACTCCCTGTGACAAACAGGTAATCCTACAAACAAAACACTCATGATAAAAATGCATGATTTGCACAGATAAAGCCATGTGCTACTCTGTGATTGTTAATATTTGCACAAATGTTCATTTTCTACAATAAAATTGTCCCATTGACATTCTGAATACAATCCAGAATGACTCTTTTATGTCAGTCTTACCATCAATAATATTTGACTAGATGGCAGCATAGTGTAAAAAACAAGAACGTGAAACCATCATACACAGTTTAAAAGCTGTAGCTTCCACTTGAATCAACCAGCACCACCTTTCCCCAATTCCAAATCAGATAAGTAGTGTAATGTAATCCAGCATTATATGATTGAAGACCAACTAATATGAGAAATCTTTTGTCATCCTGAAATTTCTCTCAGAAAAATCATAGCTAAAATTATATTCTTGCTACTCTTTGTACTCCTTGCTACTCTACCCTTTTCCACCAAGGCAGTATGAGGGCTTGTTCAGAGCCAGAGACTAGCCCCAAATCGGTACTTTGTCTTTCCACACTCAAAGCAATCCGAACCAGGAAAATTGGCTCTTCAGTAGCACCGAATCATTGCTGAGCTACAAGTAATAAGAACAGTTTGTGTCAGGAAATGAAGTCAGGGTTACTGTGACCAAAGAGTACAGAAATGATTTGGAATAGCAGTGGAACATTATGTTGAACACATGATCACTTCTAGGGTGCACTCACACTATGCTATTCGAACCGTGCCCAGGCGTGTTTCCCAGATAATTTGATAAGTGTGAGTGCTCCGAATCTGGCCCAGGTACAACCATGGTTCGGTTGGGCTTTGGCGAGGTATGCTTGTAGTGTGAGTCCAAAAGCATGCCTGAGCATGAAACTAAATATGTCACTTTTAAGAGAGTTTCATATAGATTTATTAATCATTCTTACTTTTCAATAAATGCGAACTGTCATAGTTTATTAAAGACGCAAACCTCTCTGCACCCAGCTACACCTTCAGCTAACCTCCGGATATGTATTTGGCACTTCCGCATTTGTGTTGCTGGAAAAGATAAGATGTATGCAATGACATCAGACCTGGCTCTATGATGACTCTCTAGAAAGTGTAAAGCAAAGCAGTTTTTAAATGGTCAGCTCCGAACAGGAAGTAGCACTGGCTCTGAACTAGCACCTGGTTTGTGTTGGTGGAAAAGGAAAAATCTCTGAATTAAATGGTAACACAAAGGAATTAAAGAGTAATTCATACAGCTATATTATTCATCCAATCAATAGTGAGAACATTTTGAAGATTTCTGGATCTACACCTCAAAGTTCTCCTCAGTCTGCAACACCATCAACAAATCCCTCTACTCCTGATACAAGTCCCATCCACCAAGCTGAGTTACTGCCCTCAAACCTTGATGACCTGACGGTAAGAACTGATTAAGATGACCAATCCTGCTCCAAGATGACCAAGCCTGCTCAATTCTGCTACAGCCAGCAGATTTCAAGGCATAAGTTTTTAAGTAATCCAGAACACCTTGATTAGTTGGTTTAGGTGTGTTTAATTAACCCCTTAGTGTTCCTGGATTCCTGTAACTTATTGCTAAGCATAAAATAGGCTGAATGCTGGAATGCTAATGAGTTAATTATAGTTGGTAATTTAGTAGGAGAGTGGCCCTCCAGAAGCTAGTTTGGACACTTATGGCCAAGTTTAAGGCAGTTAAGTAAAATTCAGGAAGGGTCACTGTCTTGAAATTTCAGTTCCAACCATAATTACACATAGACCAGATGTTCAAGGCTCACTAGAAACATCTAGGCAACTGGTTGGAGTTAAATCTAGCTGGACGTTGGCTCTCCAGGAGCAGGATTAGACTGTGCTGCTCTAGATTATTTGGTCTTCATAAGCTGTTTGCATGAATAAGCTTTATGTAGAACATTGAATGTATTTTCCCTTCTTCTCAGGTGTCAGTTCTTCGTCAGCAGCTGCGTAAACGTGGACTCCCAGTTTCTGGCACTAAGCCGGCACTTTTGGAGAGACTCCGTCCTTTCCAAATGCCTCATCCCCCATTAACCCCTGCTCCCCTTTGCCAATTAGGGGCCACACTAGAACAATCCCACCCTGCCAGCCTAAACCAAAGCCCCACCAGCATAGACACCTCCTCCAATCCTCCCTACACAGGTTTAGCAGAGCAAAGCTTAGCTAGTGATAGTTTCCTAACTTCTCCCTCTTCTGCTGGCTCCAGCCCTACTTTGCATACATCGTCCCCTCAAATGCCCTCTGGTGCAACGTGGAGACCAAGCCAGGCAGTAGATGAACTTAGTGTAGAGCTGGAAATGAGAGAGAGGATCAGGAGCAGACCCAGAGATGTAGCAAAGGACACTCAGGTGAGTACTGTATGGATGCCTTTCCTCATACTGATGTTTTCTTTTTTTCTTTATTCGTGCTGAGTCAATTTCTTCATGTTTTAAAGCATGTATTGTGCTGGTCCTTCCTTCCACTTTCTCCAGCTATGTGGAAGTTCCCTTCATCCGTTCCTGCAACAGGAGCCAGGGTGCAACAGAGGGAAAGCAGAAACGGGTGGACAGGAACTGCTCTTCACATACTGCAGTGGTGATGGAAAAGTAAGCACCTCGAGTATTGGGAGTTTTGGGATGTGCCATGAAAACATAATTAGGGTACATTACCTGTTTTGAGATAAAGCTTTTATCTGCTTTATTATAGTTCAAGAGATGAGTAATATTAGCACAAAACAGATAGTAATATCTATTATACAGTTTACCATGCTTACATGAACATCAGTAATCAAATTATTTACCTTAATATGAATAAGACTATCGGCACGGGGGCTCAGTGGTTAGCACTGTTGCCTCACAGCAAGAAGGTCGCTGGTTTGGATCCCGGATGGACCAGTTGGCATATCTGTGTGGAGTTTGCATGTTCTCCCCATGTTCCTGTGGGTTTCCTCCAGGTGTTCCAATGTCCTCCACAGTCCATCGACATGGTATATTGGGTAAACAAAATTGTGCGTGACTGCGAGAATATTTGGGAATTTCTTAGTACTGGGTTAGGGATAGCGTTAAGGTAGAGTTAGGGTTAGGGTTGGGAGTTTTCTAGTACTAGGTTGAGGCTGGAAGGGCGTCCTCTGTGTAAAACATATGCTAGAATAGTTGGAGGTTAATTTCATTGTGGCAACCAGGGGTGCTACTAGTAGGGGAAAAGTTAGGACGCCCACCCCATTTTGGGTCCCCCAGAGTTACTATTAGGGGGTCCAATCTCCGCTCTTCACTTTCGTCCATGCCCAACCAACCCTATCCAACCCCCCCTCTTCACTTTCATTTATGACACCACCAGAATGTTGTCATAGGGCCCGTACTGGCTAGCGGCGCCCTTGGTGGCAACCCCTGATAAATAAGGAACTAAGCTGAACAAAAAATGAATGAATAAGACTATAATATGATTAAACATTACCACATTATTAAATGTTTATAATTATTATTAAACATTATATATCCAATGTTTCCTCCAAAGTTTAACTCATCATAATTCATGTTCGTAATGGGTGCTATATGAATTTTGGGTGTTTAATTTTTTGGTTTTTTGACACTTGAACTGCAGTTAATTTCAGTTAATCATCCTAAACGTGCAAACAAATGGTGACAGATATAAATTCTTTAGTAACAGGCCTTCTCTGCTCTTTTATAGGAATACTCCACGTCTTGTCTTGTGTTTACTTCAATATTGGCTTTTTAGCTGGATAAAAGTAATCAAAATCTCTGTTTACATATTAGAGTCTTAATCAGAGTATTATCTTAATCATATAAAGCAGAATATTGATGTCCATTAAAACATACTCATTGCTATAAATTTGATTCTTTATTGTTTTTCTTAATATTAGGTAAACTGCTGTCAGCTTTGTGATGCGATTGGGCAGGACTTTGATTTGCCAATGCAAATCACTGCCAGTCCAGCACAAGCATCACCCACTGTCCGGAGTTTGGAAGAGGAACTACAGGAGGCCATTCAAAGAGTGCAGGTGAGTGTTTACGAGTTTATGTGCTGTCTGCTGTTGACAATTACTTCTGTTATGCAACTATTGATGAATTGATCGCTGTTCATTAACAATGAGCACTGACGTTCGACTTTCTGTCCACTCTTTCTTTCACCATGTAAGATGGACCCTTCTCAATCCATAGATGATATTTTGGATGTAAATATTGGGGGTTCAGGTGAGTAAAACTTGACTAGTGTATTCAAATTTAAGAGAGTCACTGAAAAATGATCAGGAGAGAGACAGCAGTTATGGCGTTTTAGATTACTGACTGCTAGTTGTGGATGACAAATGGGTCAAGATTAGGGGTGTGACGAGACATATTCCATGAGACACAACAGGAAACTGGGTTCACGAGGATAAGATGAGATTTTTTTTTTACTTTAAAGAAATTATCAGTGATAAAATATATATTGAAATATAGTATTTTATTCAACAAAAAAAAACACAAAATGTAGGTGCATTTTGAAACCACACTGCACAACTTTTCCCACAAACTCAACTGCAAGTAATTGCATAAGAATGATATAAATAGCATAAATAAAACAAATATTATTTTAAGTGCAACCAATGACTGCAGTAATTAACTATAATCAAAACAGTGCTCTTTAGAAACTTATGAACTAAACTCTTGGACTATAAAAGATAAACTTGTACTACACAGTCTCAACTTGGTCCAAACCAGTTGAAAAGAACCAAAATGCAGTCATGTGACAAAATCCACATCACTCATTGGCCAGATATTATTGAACGTATTTCCAAAACTGCTTTTCGATTGGTCAGAGTTAACGTACAGGAAAATGCTAATGAAACTACTGTAAGTAAACACACTGGCAGACACAAAATGTCACTTTTTACTATGGAGGGACAACTGCTCTGGCTGATTGTATTCCTGGTCATAATATACTATATAGTTTGTATACTGTACATCACTTTAGACAAACTATACATTTCAAGAATGAAGTGCTGCTGCAGCTGGAAAACAATGTTTTAATGCATTGCAAATGGCGAAGGTGCATCGCAAGTCACTTCAGGAGGAGGCGTGAACTAATTTAGCTAAACTGTGACATGGTCATCTTCCAAAAATATTACCAACAATTCATCAGGTAATGTTTTTTCCCCTCTCTCTCTCTCTCTCTCTCTGTTTAAAATTGTTGGTAAAGCGCCTCAACAAATATTTTTCCTCCACATCTCATAATGCACATCGCATCGGACTACGGCAGCTAGATTAATCCAAAAAGGTGCAGTACTTTTTGCGGTTGGGTCTGTTCTAGTTAGGATCATGTTCTCACCACAAAAGAACCACTCTTGGGTTCGTTTGAAGGCGTAACGAGACCACCTCTTCAAGGATGTGTTGGTATGCTTTTTTGGTGCGCACTCGAGTGCGATTGCTACATTCACACCTGCCCAAATGAACTGCACCAAGAGGGAAAACTAACTCTAGTGAGATTCAACCAAACTAAATAAGGCAGGTGTGAAAACACCCTTAGGCAAGGTCAAGTTATTTTTTTTTATTTTTTTTATTAATTCTTTGTTGGCATGTGACCATCTATAGAGAGTAAGCAAAGTTGGAAAGAGAGTGGGATGGGATTGGAAAAAAGTTTATCTTAAAACATACAAAATAATCTGCCAATAGGGTAAGCTAAATAATCAAGTTTTTCCTTTTGACTTAAGATTATTTTGCTTTCCCCATTGGCAGATCATTTTTAGGGAAAAACTTACTTAATTTTTGCATAATATTTCTTGAAACAAGACAATATGTTTTGCTTGTCTAGAAAATGCTTCTTGATTTAAGAATGTTTAGATATTTGGACTGGAATCAAAACAAAAATGTAAGAAAAGTATTGTTTGCAGTGCCCAGCCTCAGCCCTTGACATTCTTAGCCCAGAATTGTTTTGCTGCTACTTGAGACCCACTTTTCCTAGTTCATAGCCACTATTTTAACTGTCAAAGAAAAATAACCGATTTGGAACTGTTGGTCTCAGTCAGATCGCGTGAGACTCATCAGATCTTGTGCCACGAGATCTCGTCACACCCCTACTTAAGATCCATCAAACATCTTCAACACTGTGAATTCACCATTAAATCATGTTGGTATCTTTTCAGATAACTCTTCGCTCATCACAGACATCCAAACAGCCGCTCTCGTCGTTTCAGGCTTCTCCACTGCCCTACAGCCTGACCAATCACAGTCCACCAAGCGGCAAAAAGACGACAACTTCCTGTCGTCTCCCCTTTGCTCTTCGCTTCTTTTAGAGCTTCCTCCCTCACCTAACAACACTCCAGCCCTCTGTCCAACCCCAGCTCCGCTTCCCCCTCCCCCCATCTGCACCACTCCACCATCAACCTCCCTGTCCAGGAAAAGAAGGTCAGAGGTCCCTGCTTTTGACCCCGCTGATTGGCTGGAGACCTTGACCTCTGGTCTGCATCCACTAACGCCCCCTGCTGCCCCGTTTCTTGAGAGCGACTTTGGCCTCGACTCGGACCTAAATGTCAACAGGGTCCTGGACCTGATGGTGGAGCAATGGTGAAGAAGGGGGCGTAGTGTGTCTGTATGTGCGTGTGGCTAATTGGATGCATGATTGGAAATGAAGCACCTTTTAAATCCTCTACCCCTCTTCCCCCCTCGTTCGTTCCTCCGGTCCTGCATCCATCTATCTCTGTCAACTGATGTGACCAAACAGATCTGACTGGTGTAACCTCTGCTCCACGCAATGTCGAGAGTAAGAGGGAAATGAAAAGAAGAGGTATGCTTTGGTAATTCGTTCAGAAAGATCCACAAAGAGCCTGTGCACATAAGTCACACTTTCACAATGACTTTTTATAAAAGCTTAAAAAATGAAAAAGAATATATTATAGCAAAAAAAGTTGCGGGTTTCCCCATTGATTCGCCTCTTGCTTCAGTGCCAGACAAACTGTCGGCATGTGGCAACTGTGCGGAGCGGCGGGAGCTTCAAACAATCTGTGTGTGTGTATTTGCAGGGAAGTGTATGCGCTCCCTGTGTGTGTGAGCACGCTTCACTTGGCTGCTTTATCTGCGCGCGAGCGTGTGTGTTTGTGTTGGCGCGTACACACTTGCCAGCATGTTCTGTATCTACAATTTCAATGCACCATAAATGAGGTGCCTAAAGCATCCAAACGCACTTGTTTCTGTTTATACTGGTGTACATTTTTACATTTAGTATCAAGTTATGTTCTGCTTTGCCTGGATTAGCGCATTCTAGCTCAAACGCAGTGGCCTAACAACAGATCCTCTGAAGATTGTGCCAGTATAGTGCAAAAATATGTTGGTTTGAGGCCAGCGTGCACCTTCAGTTGGATTAAAAAAAGCCAAATGTAGTTATGTTGGATAATCTTAAGGCTTTAGAGCAGATTGATGCAGTCTGCCACACACCAAAAAAAACAAACAAAAAAACATTGTATGAAGTGATTGTTTAACTGCAACTGTTTATCTTTTCATAATGGGACCCATGTAACATCATCTGCCATTGTTGTTCATAGACATTTGACCTTTCGGCTGTCTGTTGCTTTTATGCATTACTCTGGACAAAGCAGTACATTACTATTAGTACAGTGCAATATACTTCCATGAAAGGGCACAGGGATAAAGCGTATTCAAATGTCCAAAAGAAACTGAAACATGAACTCGTTATTCTTTCCCAGTCTTATATGTGAACGTGTACGTGTAAATAGGACAACGTGTTTGATAATCAAATGTATTGTCCTGAGTTCAGTGTGCAAACAGGTGCTGGAGAATCACAGCATTTGTGCAGCTGGGCCTTGTTGAGTTTTTTTTTTTTTTTTTCATATGTGACCCTTTAAAAAGCATCCATTGTTTCTTTTAAGCCACATGACTCCGTATGTCAATGACCAACCAACCAAAAAGCAAAACATATTAAGCGTTTGATCGTATATATTGACTGATTCACTGATTTATTTATTGAATAATTTATTAAAAACGGTCAACTATCTATGTCTAAGTCATATATTATACTTAAAATAGTCAAATTAAAGTCTTAATTGATCTTCCCAATTGTATCTGTTTCTTTGTCTTTTTTAAACAGTACAAGCATTTAGATATAAACTCTCTATTTTTTCTGTTCTCAGATGTTCTCTTATAAGGTTATCAAGATTTTTACACGAATAACAATAATAAAATCAACAATTTTAGCTACTTTCTGTGCATATCAAATAATAGAATAGAAAAACGCACAAAGCAGTAGTAACTGTGTAATAAAAACATGATAGCGCAACATTTTCTGTAAATCTTCTTAGTCTTTGTGGAATAATCCACAGTTAAAATGAAGTGATCAACAAACAAAAGACAAAACAAAGTTTGAGTTCTGGAACTTCATGAATAATAGACTTACATCACCCTTTCCTAATGTTGGGATCACAGAGAGGGCCTTCACATTTATTCAGGACAGGTTTAATAACACATTGGGCCCTGAGGCTCACCCAAGAACCCAAGGACCCCATTTATTTTATTAGCTCACAAAAGTAGCTTTTTTTGCTATTATTATTATTATTATTAATTTGTTAACTAATATAGTATATAATTTTCCACTGTTTGATTTATACTGCATTTAATCATTATAAATGTTACACAATTAATCACATAACATAACCTTCAAATTTTAAACAGGCTGCCAAAATCTGCAAAAAACAAACAATGGAATCGATGGGCGGAGCTAAACAGGCGGCAATGTTAAAAATGTGCGTTGATCTTATTCTGGGGAGGCGGAGTTTAGCCACATTATTACATAATAAAAAGGCACATTCCACAAACTGCCTGATTGACTTCAACATAAGCTTTAGTCAGACTAAGATGAACAATTTCATTCTAAAATCTACAGGATGGGTGACGCGTTGGCTCAGTGGTTAGCACTGTTGCCTCAAAGGAAGAAAGTCGCTGGTTCGAGTCTCGGCTGGGTCAGCTGGCATTTCCGTGTGGATAGAATAAACTAAATTGGCCATAGTGTATGTGTCTGAATGAGTGTGTATGGGTGTTTCCCCAGTACTGGGTTGCAGCTGGAAGGGCATCCGCTGTGTAAAATATATGCTGGATAAGTTAGCGATTCATTCCGCTGTGGCGACCCCTGATGAGTAAAGGGACTAAGCTGAAGAAAAATGAAATGAAATGAGTACAGGATGTGTCCATACAGTACAATGTTTTCATCAATGTTAAACGATTTCTCAGTTCATGATTTTAAATTCACTGTTTCCTGAGTAAAAATACTCTAATCTTCCAATAAGCTTTATTTTATTTTAAATGTCCCTCAGTGAATCATTTAACTGCTTGTAATGTTCATTTAATGTTGTGTCAGCAATAAAAAAACCTTCCCAATTTTGGTTTAGCTGCCTTTGCTCCTGCTGGAAATGGGTTGAACCTTTTATTTAAAATTTCATTTCATTTCTAGGAAGTCTACAGTTGTAGATGGTTAGAACTTAGCAGGAGCTTGATTGCCTTTCTGTCTAGATCATGGTTATGGTTAAACTGCAGTGTAAATCATCAGAGCGGGAATGTTTTTGAAGATGCTGGCGGGCAGAAATCAAACCCAAACATCAGGCAACTCTTTTGAAAAGGTCTGCTTTCAGATTCGAAACCCACTTCACACCAATCATATTAATTCACACCAACTGATTAACTATTCAGTGATCCTAATAAATGCGGTTTACACAATCATGCATTATTCATGTTTGTTACCTTTTGCGGAGTCGAATTTCAGCTTCTCTGTGCTTTAATTACTTGAATGTGTTAATTAGATCGCTCAGAATGTTTGACACGGGGTGTGAGCTCCCTAACACAACGTGACAAATTTAATATACATCTTGATCAACGCAAAAGTCAAACTGAGGATGTTTTGGAAGGGACATTGGCATGATATTATGATTTATTATGCGTGCCTTTTGGTGGGAATTAATTTTAAAAGGCATTAGGCTAATCTGTGTGACCACGTTTTCAATTTCAGTTTGTTTTTGTAAATTTACAGTTGCTGCTCATTTTCTTTTATTACATTGTTTTCTGAAATATTTAAATTAGTTTTAAACTGTGACTGAGAATAGTCAAATTGATCTGCATTAAAGCATGTAGTTCTATATTGTGACAGCTACTGACTGAAAAAAGAAAATGCAGTATATTTATGGTCAACAAATTTGAACAAAAAGAAAAACAAAGGTAATTTAATGTTGAAAATAAAGTTCTGTTTCTTGCAAAGGTCAATAGTTTCATGCACTTTTAATTTTAGGAATGCTTAATTTTATGAATCACCAGGGTGTCATGGTTTCAGGAAAGGGAAGGACGAGGACTCATGGTGCAATAAAAAAATGGATTTAATGATTATAAAATAAAACAAAACAAAAAGGCAACATAAACAACACAGAGGGGGAAAACATTAACAAAAAACAAACTTGGCTGGGCTTGCAAAGATCAGGGCTTGGCAGGGCAGGACAGGACAGTAATGATGTGACAATGTGCACCTAGGCTTCGAAGCATGTATCAAAAAAATGATACATCTCGCAGTGAAGCAGTTTAACTTGACTCATTTTGCCATAATCTTATGATCAGTGACGTCCGAAGCTTCATTTCCGCCTATATCCACGTGACTGCTTCGAATTTTGATTCAAAGGTTTAAACACACTCATGGCTTAGTAAAGTGTATAGCGAGTGATTAGGTGTCGATTACATACATTTCTGCTGTTTCAAAGCACTTAACCTGTCCCACGCACTAGTAATTCAACTAAAATACAATAGTAATTTATAGTAAAAGGCTTTTGAACTATGGTGTATTATTTACAACTATTTTTAAAGAAGGTCCCTGCATATTGTAGTATAGTGTGTAACACAGGCCAGCTGGCGAGTGCAGTTTATAAGCCTCACTCCGATAGCCGCCTCCTTAGAACATTCGCCTCCCAAGCAGGAGTCGCCGGTTTGATCCCTGCTCGGGATGGGGATGGTGTAGGACCAGTTGGAATACAAAAAACACAAATCCTTTTGAATACCATGGATTTTACTACAGTCATCTGTAGTAAACATACCTTGTATGTAAAAAAAACTACAGTCATTTAGTAATTTGTTTATATTACTATTGTTGTATTCAGTGCTTAATTTGTGAATTGCGAGGTCCCGGAACAGATCGGGGGTAACGGATCCGGCATGTTACCTGAGGATGGAAGGTGGAGGAGGTGGTTGTTGTGTATGAAAGTGAAGAGCGGGGCTGTCGCGGACGAAAGTAAAGAGGGTTGGGGAGTCGTGGAAAGTAAAAGTGAACAGCGGACAGGGGAGGAGGGCGGTTGAGGAGGGGGATTGGTAAAATGAATTGAATAAGCTAAATTTGTCGTAGTGTATGAGTGTGTGAATGTGAGAGTCTATGGGTGTTTCCCAGTACTGGGTTGCAGCTGGAAGGGCATCCGCTGCTTAAAACAAATGCCGGATAAGTTGACGGTTCATTCCGCTGTGGCGACCTTTATGAAAAACTAGATTAAACATTTTTTTGTCGTTGCTGTACACCTATTGTTATGATTATGCTATTTTATTTAGCTGCATTTTAAGTCTAGTGCAGCCACCAGACCTGCTAACTAAGCCAAGCATGTCAGGATAATGTACATTTTAAGAGCTTTGGCATTAAAATGATCACTTCAAAAACTGTATGTAAAAAAGTAGATGACATAAAATCTAAATATAATCTTTAGAAAACTGTTATCGAACTATCAAACATTGGATAAGGGAGAACATCGCAGACACCCAAACGGCAAGTATTTCAGATTGTTTTTCAAAATCTGAGGTAAATTATAAATTGTTGCTCCCATAGTGGCTAATAAAGTCATGCAAAGTATATGCAACATAAAACCATTTTAATATTATGTTTTTATTCTAGCATATTATTTTATTTATTCATTTATTCATTTTCTTTTCGGCTTAATCCCTTTTATATTATTTTAATTTTATATTATTAATACAGTGCATCCGGAAAGTATTCAAAGCGCTTCACTTTTTCCTCATTTTTTTATGTTACAGCCTTATTCCAAAATGGATTAAATTCTTTTATTTCTATTTCTATTTCTAAATTTAACACACAATACCCCATAATGACAATGCAAAAAAAAAGTTTTTTGAAATTGTTGCAAATTTATTAAAAATAAAAAAACAGAAAAATCACATGTACATAAGTACTCACAGCCTTTGCTCAATACTTTGCAGATTCACCTTAGAGCCTCAAGTCTTTTTGAATGTAAAGCCACAAGCTTGGCACACCTGTCTTCAGGAATTTTTGCCCATTCCTCTTTGCAGTACCTCTCAAGCTCTATCAGGTTGGATAGGAAGTGTACAGCCATTTTCAGATCTCTCCAGAGATGTTCAATAGGATTTAGGTCTGGGCTCTGGCTGGGCCACTCAAGGACAGAGTTCAATTTTAGTCTCGTCAGACCAGAGAATTTTGTTTCTCATTGTCTGAGAGTTCTTCAGATGCCTTTCAGCAAATTCCATGTGAGGAGTGGCTTCCGTCTGGCCACTTTACCATATGGCCTGATTGGTGAGTTGCTGCACAGATGGTTGTTCTTCTGTAAGGTTCTCCTCTTCCCACACAAGAACGCTAGAGCTCAGACAGAGTGACCATCGGTTATTGATCACCTTCCTGACTAAGGCCCTTCTCCCCCGATCACTCAGCTTAGATGGCCGGCCAGCTCTACGAAGAGTCCTGGTGGTTCCAAACATATTCAAACATGTTCCAAACATCCACTTATGGATGATGGAGGCCACCTCATTGGAACTTTCAGAGCTGCAGGAATGTTTCTGTAACCTTCCCCAGCCTTGAGCCTTGACACAATCCTTTCTCGGAGGTCTACAGACAATTCCTTTGTCTTCATGCTTGGTATGTGCTTTGACATGCAACCCCGGGAACTTATATAGACAGGTGCATGCCTTTTCAAATCATGACCAATCAAATGAATTTACCACAAGTGAAATCTAATTAAGAAAACATCTTAAGAATTATCAGTGGAAACAGAATGTACCTGAGCTCAATTTAGAGCTTCACGGCAAAGGCTGTGAATACTTACGCACATGTGCTTTTTCAGGTTTTTTATTTGTAATAAATTTGCAATAATTTCAATAAATAATTGGAAATAAATGAATTTAATCCATTTTGGAATAAGGTTGTAACATAAAAAATATGGCAAAAATGGAAAAAGTGAAGCGCTATGAATACTTTACGGATGCACTGTATATCAGCACAACAGCAGCCTGTTTTTATGGTCATTAGATGTCACTAGAAGTCAGAAAAAAGTCAGGGAATTTAATATTTATCTTAAAGTGGGAACTATAGTTTATATTTTATAAATGCTGCACATTTGGATGCTCTGCTCACATACTGTTTATCATATACTGTTTAGAATGGAAGCAGGCATTTTTGGACAGCGGGTTCATTTTTTTCCATGTCGAGATGGACTCTTTACTTAGGCAGAAGCTTTAAAGGGCACCTATGGTGAAAAATCTACTTTTCAAGCTGTTTGGACAGACATATGTGTAGGTATAGTGTATAGATAGTCATATTGGGGTGATATAAACACACCCAGTGCTTTTTTTTTTATTTAACAACATAAAAACGGTGGACCAACTGGATCGGTTTTGAGACCGACCGCAACTTGACGTAGAAGTGCGGCCCCCCGCCCACCGAATTGATTGAGCTGCGTATTAACATGTCTCCGTAGTAACGTGTATAATCATATCCACAGAACAGGACATGCGCAAATCAACCGTAAATAAAAGGTCTGTTCAGTTTGCTAGGATCATCAATCATCATCAAATGTGATGAAGAGTAAGATTTAAAAGTTTAAAATGTTTTAAAACAGTGCATGTGTGAATTACAGCGATTTACTTCAGATTTACTTCATCACCACAGCCGCGTGTCAGAACAATTATAAAAGAAGACGCTTCAACAGTGGCTGAGCTACAATTTTTTACATGGGGGGACCAGGGGGTGGCCACTGCTATTTCAGGGGGTCCACACACAAACACACACACGCACGCACGCACATGCACACACGCACACACACACACACACACACACAATGAAAGTGTTTAGAATACCCAAATATATTGCATTACTAACATATAATTCAAAATATGAAAATATAATAATTTACTCATCACCTCACTTTGTTGTGAGTTAATAAGTAATGACAGGATTTGATTTTTTTGGTGGAACATTCCTGAAGCTCAGCTTAAATTCTAACATTGGTTGAAACATGTGAATGCCTAGTATATACTCTGACCTGCTGGTGGACCTGAAGTCTGACCACACTGACTCTGACTAGTCTCAGGTATGGAGCTGCTGTGGGATCCAGTGCAAAGGGAAGGGTTTATTTGAACCTGATCTGCCTGTTTGTGCTTCTTTATAAAGAAGTCTGATATCTCGCCCTTCCTTTTCATGTTTAATTGACCCTGTGCAAAAATAGTACAGTCTGGTTACATCTGATCCAGTTAGAAACACATTTATCCTAATTACAAATATCCATTATCATACCTGCACATTAAAATCGGCAACCAATCTAAAAACATTTATCTGAAGAAAGTATATGAGCGAGCTGGCTAAGCCATTTCAAATAAATTTAACTCACAAACAGCTAGCCTAACACTACTTCCCCATATTAGCAAAACATTTGAGCATCGTAAATTAAAAATAATAACTTACATACATACATACAATGTGCATGTAATACTAGCACAGATTAAGTATAGCGTTAACTGTTTCTAAAGAGCAAATTGATCTCTCTTATTAAGTTAACTGATGTCGTTGGTGCCTCGTTAACTTACACAGCATATAATAAAGCTTCCTAAGCAAACAAACCTTATACTAAACTATAAAACACATTTCAAATATTATGTTATGGTGTATTATTATTCGTCTTACTTAAAAACAATGCTCTTGTCTTCGGCTTGTCATCGATTTGAAAATAGCTTGAGCGCAGTGTTGCCAGATGTAGCTGACTGATTCCAGCCCAAAAACTATCCAAAACCCGCCGAAATGCAAAAACAATCGAATTCAAAAACCGCCCAATCTGGCAACACGGCTTGAGCATTGCCGGCAAAATTCAATAACGTCTTTAGACAAATGAGATGTCAATCAGCTTCAGGAACTGCCAGCAGCAAATTAAATTTTGGGGTGGCACCCGGGGTGGCCAATCGGATGTCAGGGGTGTCCAGTGCCACCCCGGACACCCCTCTGGCTCCACCACTGCGCTTCAATCCCGGTTTGTGGACGTTAAATCAGGTTTATTTTGTACATTAACGTAACAGATATCCATACAGCAGTGGATATTAACCTGTATGCGGTCACATTTGCGTGCAAAGACAGTGCAAAGCTAAACACGCGTGCTGTATGTATGTGCGTGTGTGTCTGCGCTGTGTGTGTGTCTGTGTGTGTGCGTGAACTTTGTAACGACATTGTGTGTGACTCATCCTGCAGCTCCACACAACAAATGCAACAAATACTCATTGGTAAAGGTCTTACTGTAGTTTTTTTTTCATAATCGTTACATGAGATCTGCTTCCTTTTTGTCTGTGTCAGTTGTCTGAGGCAGCCGAGGGCGGAGACTGAGGCACGCTGACAGGCACGTGGAAACGGTGGGCGGGGAGGACTAGCCTTAAAGGCGCAGTACACAAAAACAACAAAAATCTGTTGAGAGCTATAAAACACAAACTAGTGAAAGCTATAATAAATAATCTGATGGGGGTTTTGAGCTGAAACTTTACAGACACATTGTGGGGACACAAAAGACTTATATTAAATCTGGAAAAAGGGGTAACCTAGGTGCCTATTTAGTTCATCAATCAAGACCAAATCTAAATTTCATGTCCATAAATTGTATTTGGGAAAAGTCCTGCAACATGAATGATAATGTATAGCCATTATCACAGTAGATTTGAAGCATACATTATCCCTCACTTACTGTAGCACTTGTGAAATACACTGAAACGCATGTGACCATTGCTCGTCTATGACAGTAACTATAAATGAGTGTTGAAAGTGAAGGCTTTTTCTGCACATCCAACGGCATGGAAACACCTCTCGCAATTACTAACAAATTCAGTTTGACATACTCAGGCAAATTAAGATGAATGACGTATCTTTTTTGTATTAGCTGCATTCCACAGATTTTTTTAGAAGGTTCAGAGAGAGATGAAAGCTTCTTAAACGTGAACTGTGAAAAAGGACGATAACCATCAAACAAGCAGCTTCATCCAGCATAAATCAAGCATGCATTCATCCATTTCCATGCTGAAGGCCTCGCTTGAGCCAATCCAGCGATTTTTAACGCTGTGCTCACGTGAACGGTATGTAATGAGTTTCTGTATAATGACTTCTGCTGTCACGGATAACCAGCTTTCTTCCCTGGTGCTGATTTTTACTCCGGCTTCATGGAAATTAATTGCTGAAAGGCACATTTCATGTGTAAAGCGGCCAAGTACAGTAGAGATGTTGACTGTGTGGCCGCTTTGCATCTTGGTTCCTCTGCATGGATCCGTTGGGACCTGCTGTGGGTGATTGGATCACTGGAAGAAGGTCAGGTTAGTTCGATCGCACACAACCGACCCTGATCAACCCCCCTCGGGCACAAGAGCGGAAGGAGAGCGTTTAATTGCTTGGATTTGGAGCAACAGAGCGTGGTGAGACACTTGTAGCATGGTTTTCATCTGGGGGTCAAAGGAAAATACAGTAAGGGTCTGTGTACTGTTGGGCTTAAACAAACAGAATATCTAATAATAGTGTTGCATTGAAGTTACAGTGGAAAAATTGTATTTGAACATATACTCTAAAAATGCTGGGTTGTATTAATGTAGACAAACAGAAGCATTGGGTTAAACATAATTTAAATTGAATGTAAATACTTAACCCAAACTTTGGTTTGCCCATATTCCTCTCAACACTGGGTTAATACAACCTAGCATTTTTAGTGTACAGTAATGGCACAATACAATTGTAATGACTTTCTTGAAGGAATACAACAGATTCAGCCTCTGTATTAATGGTAAATTAGAGGAAATAAATTATCATACAGTTACTGTGCTTTCACAACCATACCTGCCAACACTCTTGTTATTCCCTGGAGTCTCCCATATTTCAGACCCATCTCCTGCCACCCTACCGTTTAGTTATTTCTCTCAGAAAACTCACGTAATTTCACACCACCCCAGGTCTTCAGCTTTTATGGTACAGTCTGTAATACCCCCACGAGTCGCCAACGTTTGTATAATATCTGATCGCAGCTGCCACCCAAAATTCGGTCTAACAGTTACTAACACCACAGTACAGTTACTACTAACTGGTTCTCAACTGTTTAATTCAGACAAACACCCAGTGTGAGCATTAAGGAGTGTTGAAATTAAGTCAACTATGGTATTGAGCTATGATGCAGTTCGGCAGCAACCAATCGGAATATAAAAGTCCACTGCTTGACAGGATTCCAGAGAAAACTGTAAACTTTGATCAGAGATGGGAAGTAACGAAGTACAAATACTTCTTTACTGTACTTAAGTAGTTTTTTCTGGTATCAGTACTTTACTTCACTACTTATTTTTTGACAACTTTTTACTTTTACTTCTTAAATTTTACACAAATATCTGTACTTTCTACTTCTTACATTTTTAAAGCCACGGTCGTTACTTTCGTTTTCATTTGTTTGGTGGCGCGATCTATATTATGTCTTGTCGCTGCGCAATAATATGAGCAAATTTTTGATGCAGTCAGTTTATTTTATCTTATTGCGCGCCTGCGTGCTGCAGCGCGCGGCTTCTTCAATTGCGCACCGTACATGGACTAGTTCATGAAGCTTACTATGAGAAAGGCAAGGATTACTACGCAGAGCTGGCAAATTTAACATGACTGATGCTGCCCTGTTTATACGATAATAAGACAACTTTTGCTCGATCGGATCACAGGTAAACGAGACACATTCCCGTCAAAAACATGCTGTTTAAATGCTTAAGCCTTTTGTCCACTTCCGATCATACTGCCATGGGCTTTCTCTGGTCTTTTAATCTAATACCGCGAAAATAGTGTTTTTTGTAAAGATTAGTACATTTAGTACTAAAACAATCAAATACTTTATAAAAAATTTAGCCTATGCATTGCGGTTTATTTCCTTTATTTCTGATGAGTTCATATTTCCTTATACAGAATTTATGCTGTTTTTCTGTTTTTATTGACTATATGATTTTACACAGGCCTATACTGTTGTCTTCAATTAATAATTTTAACAAATATTTTACAACAAAGGTAACTATACTAGGCAATTTATGTGTATGTACCTGTCTTATCTGTGTATGTTGCTTTTAGCATAGAATAAATGTATTAGTTTTTCTAAGTCACATAAGCACATTTCTCAGATCAGAATTGAAATTTGTAAAACAGTAGGCCTAAGCGCATTTCTCAAAACAACACGTATCAATAGCAAAACACCATGGATTACCTGCAAAAGCCAGTCTCCTGCTCAAAATCCTTCAGTTCAGCTCTCAAAACTAAATTTCTGTGTCAATGGACATGTCAGTGGCGTCAGAATGACATGTCCTTGTGTCATTGTATATGAATAAGGCCCAAATTATTTAGTAGTCATGTTGTCAATATAACAGTGTACTCTGGAGGGCTGTTCTGGTGTAAACTATGGCAATATTTTAGCTGTTTGTATTGTAATTAGTTGCCAGATCATGTCATTCTGATACTGAAAGGAAAAGAGAGCACCTCATAGCACAAAAAACAAAACAAAAGTAGAAATGTGAACAAGACCACCTCCTTTTAGACCTTCATTAGAAAAAGTCAAGATTCATCTGGGAGAAATGTAAAAAAATGCATTATGACTAAATATTAAGACAACTTGTTCAGGCATTTGAATTATTAAATGTTGTGGGGGTGAGTCTATTCAACAGATATAAAAATAATGCATGTTGATCAACATGACATCAGCAACTGATGACATAGGAAACATCAGATAATTGCACATAATCATTTGCATGGATGAACAAAAGCATTTGCAACTTGTTCATAAAGAGAAACTGCTTTTCTGATAGGCACAAGTGACACAATGATGATCTGAAGATTGAACAGGCTTTTTGAGAATTTCAATTCTGATCTGAGAAATGGACCAAAGACTGAGAAAAACTGTAACAGAATTAATGGTTATCCATTAAATAAAATAACCACAATACCTGAAAAAAAACACTGAAATAGTGGGTTATATATGAGAGCTGCTCTTTGAAGAGAATAAGCAGCTTTAGCCTAATGCAAAAAAAATAGTTTGCAGTCATATCTGATAAGAAATTGTTTTAGCAAAATAAAAAAATCGATATATTTTGGACAGAATTCAGTTTAAATGTAAGACATTATTTATAAAGATAGACAGAGTGTATGAACATGAATGGCAGCTGTTGTTTTTGATCTAGCAGTGGCAAAACTACATGCTGAACACTTAGTTTGAGTCAGGATGATTACCTACCTATCTCACTCGCTATCCTTCAGCTTTGTCCCTGATTTATCAGGGGTCGCCACAGTAGGATGAACCGCCAATTATTCCAGCATTTGTTTTACGCAGCGGATACCCTTCCAGCTGCATCCCAGTACTGGGAAACACCCATACACATTCACACACACATATAAACTACTGCAAATTTAGTTGAATTATTATTCGCCTATACCACATGTCTTTGGGACTGTGGTTGAAATGAGTACTTTTAACTTTTTTACTTTTGTACATTTTTTACGCGGTACTTCTTTACATTTACTCAAGTACAAAAGTGTAGTCAGTACTTCTACTTTTACCAGAGTCGTTTTAAACATGATTATCTGTACATCTACTTAAGTAAAGGATGTGTGTACTTTTGCCATCTCTGACTTTGATTCTGACCATTGTTGTTCCCAAGGGTTTGATTATTGCAGTCGCCGGATTTCCAACTACTGCAAATTAAAACATGTCCTAACAAAATTTTGTTGCTTATCCAAATTTTAGGAACAACAAATAATAATTTCACTTCTAGTTGATCATTTGGTATTAGCAGTGGCTTACAGTATATGAAAGGCAAAGGCCTCCAGATTACGCTTATTTTACCAAAATAAAATATGATCATGCCTTGATTTTTAATTATTTAGTTAGGACAGTAAGGTCTGACTTTGCTTAGACAAAAGTCTTGTCACTTAACAGAATTAATGTACAGTATAGAATTTAAAGTCATGGTGCAGTGGAAAAAGAATTAATATTGTGTATGACTCCCATGAGCTTGGACGACTGCATCCGTACATCTCAGGCTGTTGATGTTATCATCCACCCTACAGATCTCTTGCATGCCCCCGTATTGAATGTAACCCAAACCATGATTTTTCCATCACCAAACTTGACTAATTTCTGGGAGAATTTTGGTCTTTGATTGTTCCAATAGGTCCTCTGCAGTATTTGTGATGATTGGGATGCAGTTCAACAGATAAAAAAAAAATCTACCTTCTGCCATTTTTCTAAATGATCAACTAGAAGCTATTATTTGTTGCTTTTACAACTGGGATCGACAACAAGACTTTTGTCAGGTATTGTATTTTCATACAGGGACATAAATGAAAAAGGTTACTGGCGAGTTACTGACGTGCATTAATGTTATATACATTTGAAAAGCGGGAATAGCATGCTAACTATAAAAAAACAGTACAAAACAGTATTGCTGCTTCAGAATATTTCAGACATATGGACATATTGGATAGAGGGAGCATAGCCACACCACACATAACAACTTGATCTTCCATAGTTAAATGAATTTGTTAAAAGGCACGCAGCATTTTCATGCTAGAAAACATGTTTTTATGTGTAAATAAATGTAAGTGATTTGCTAATATGTTGCAATGGTGCCTTTAAATACAAAGTCAATAGTGAATTTTGATGCTTTGTTGCAACGTAAACATTATGATATACAAGAAAAGAATATTCATAATTTTGAGTTAAAAAAAATCTTGTTTGTTATTATTATAAAAAAAAAAATCAAGAAAGCAATGCACCATTTTGCATTGTCAAATAAATTGAATACACTTGACTTAATTATGATATAACAGTGTGTAAATGGGAACTTTCAATGAGGAACTAAATCCACCAAAACATAAGGCTTTTATCTAGTCTCTGTGACAATCAGGGCATTAAATTGACATATTTCATTCTTCAAAAGGCACTGCAGGAGTGAAAACATGGCTGCCATATTGAAGCGTTGTTCCAAACCGAAGTGCTCAAAACTGGCCACTTTAAAGGGTACAACTGATGGACACTTTTGGCCCCCATAATCTTTTGCACAGGGAAGTTGATTGGTGTTGCAAACTGTGCTCTATTCAGAAGGGCTCATTGCTATACCCTACCTTTGAAGGATTTACCCTCCAGATATATAACTTTGAAGGGACTCAGTGAAGGTCAAAAGTGGGATAATCCAAGGTAAAATATTACATTTTCAGAAAGTTACACGTACTTCACAATCCCATGTTAAATGACCAAATAAAAAAATGAAATTGTCATTCATTTTGTTTAAAAAAACAAAACACTACATTAAGATATTATAATTGTAAGACAAGATTTTATAAATGGCAACTTTTGTTCACAGTACAATACTACAAAATTGCAGACGGGAGTGGAGAGTTTTGCAAGTGATCTATTGGTAATGTGCAGTAAAACAAATCTAAACAGCAGCTTATTTTTATAAAGTCTGAAGCAGACAGAAGCAGAGCTAAAGATGATATGGAACATGTAATCTACTAACAGCACAGGCATGAAATATTAATACATGCTTTTTTAGGTGTTAACTAATTGTGCATGTCTTTCTGCATTTGTTTGCTGATTTTGCTGGTTAATGGTTGACTAATGCTTAATTGTGAACACTAGCATGCAGACTTCAGCTGTGTGTCCTCTTTCATTGGACTCCAGTTTGACTCTGTGGGCTCTATTTTAACAATCTAGGCACAAAGTCTGAAGCGCAGGGCTCAAAAGCATTAAGGGCGTGTCCAAATCCACTTTTGCTATTTTAAGGAAAGAAAAACATGCTTTGCACCGGGGTGCATAGTCTAACAGGGTTGAGCTTATCCTCTTAATGAGTTATGGGTATGTTTTGAGAATAAACCAATCAGAGTCTTATCTCCTATTCCCTTTAAGAGTCAGTTGTCGCGCCATGGCGCATTTCATAAAGAATGAGCCTTCTCTCTTTTGTGGATAAGAAAACGTTTTGTATGCACAGACATCCATTAGCCTACATAAATAATTTAGCTTGTTAAGCGCAATTACAAAAAAAAATTCTAAATTCAGTTCTAATTTTCAGCAAACAAATAAATGAATAATAATAACGAAGTGTGGTCAAAAAAAACGGAGTTATATCCAAACACACATGCTATGCCCCATATGGTCTAAAACCTGACAAGTGAACAAATCTAAGCTTTTTTTTAATAAATATGCATATAATAAATAATCATTATTGTAATATTTTCATCCTTTAATGCTTTTTCATTTTTGTAAAGATATGTGCGTGTTGCTGTACATCATGTGTGTATTAAGCAATGTGTAAGCAAGGTACACAACTGACGTGCTCTGCGCTGGACTTTACACCTGTTTTTGAGCTGGTCTATTGCGCAATCTATTTTATTTCCTCAAAATAGCAACACGCCAGCAATACGCCTTAACACACCTCCTTTTTAGACCAGGACACCTATAGATGCACATATTAGCCCAAATGCATTTGCTATTTAAACATTGTGGCGCAAAACGTCAAAGTGACACTTGCTTGGAGCTGAAACTAGCAAATAACATTTGCGTCGCGCCTTGCACTACATTGCGCCGGGTGTATGATAGTGCCCTATATCTTTGTATTTGTTTGCCTACAGAGTTATTAATAAAAGTTTGTATTTTGTTACATTACGCTTGTTCTCCACTTTCTTTTTTTTTGGGAACATTTTGGATCATAACAGCACAAATACCAGGTACTCAACTGTAGTGTAAGTAGGGCATGCTGCCAGGTGAGAAGTGATGTCAAATGACGTGTCTTGCTGAAGTTGCTGTTGGTCAGTCTGTCCTTAATTCATTTTTTTTTATGTAAATGCTAATCTAAAAACCGACCTTGCACAAAGTCAAAAATACAACTTTCAAAATATTTATACCTGAATTTCACATTTTTGCATTTACAGTTTTTCTCAATGGCTTTGGTGCATTTCTCACAACACTACATTTGCACAACAGTTAATGCATTTCTCTAAACAATTAGTCATTTGTGCACATCATAGTAGCAGTTTCTCATTCCTTCCAGCAAATTGCAAATGCTTTTGGACATGCATCAACTGCTTTCATACAACTCTCTGCTGTTTCATAACATTATCATTTGCTTATGTCATGTCAGTCAAAATTAACTAATCTTGTGGATGCTGAATAGTCATTCCATATAAAACTAATAGTCATATTTAACGGAGTCATGAATTAAGAAATCAACTTTTACTTTTGGTATAGATGAGGTCACTGTATTAAAAGAATATCCTGTAAGTTTTAGTATAAACTGTCTTTGTTGCAGAAACAAAAGCTTTTATTGACACCAAGCCCAGAAAATGCCAGATTCAGGAATGTATATCTATGGCTGGCTTTCCATTACCCTTTATTAATGCGCATTTAGAAGTATCACATGAAAACTGAATGATGTAAACAAATTTCCCCTAAATTCGCTTAAAAATGTGACACTTGTTTAAGGTAGCCTTGGACTTTGTTTATAAGGTTAATGTGAATAATGTGAGATGGAAATCCATTTGCCGAAAAAACTCTGACATAGCCAACACCCATGTGACAAATCAGCTGTCTACATTATGCTTGTTTTGTTTACTGTTGGTTACTAGGGGTGTGTCTCAATCTACACCCTTGTTCAGTATTCAGTATAGTCTGCTATATTAAGTGCTGTCTCAATTGCAATAATATTCCAGTGCACTGAAACGTTCTTGCCCTGAAAAGTCTCACAGTGCACCATTAAGATCAATTCACACGATGCACCCTTAAAGGATACTCTAAAGCATTAATTATGAATTACATGAACCAAATCAACAAACATAACATATAATAATGCTTTTTTTTCTTAAAATAATTCGTAATTTTTTTTTATTGAACAGATAGCTAGACATTTTAGTAACAATCTAGTAAACATTTAGAATTGTTTAATGGTTGTAATGTTGCTGCTATACAAAACAATCCACACAATCGATTTGTGTTGGGGCAACATGAAGGAATTAGGTTTAGCTTAACTTTGAGGAATTAACTTTTTAGCTTTTACAAGTTTAAGTGGATTGAGCATTGTTGTCCCAAAAAAACTCAAGAATTGTGTTGTTTCAGCTCATTTTTAATAAGTAGTTTTTGAGTGTAATGTATGTTCTTTAACAAAAACTTCATGAAATTATTTTATATGAAATTATTATGTGGATGTTCTCATGTCAAACAGTGTGTCCCAATGTGTTGTAAACCAAGCTCATCACTTTCCTTACCAGTGTCCGAATTCGTATACATGACATACTGATGAATGACCTCAGCTTTAAGATTGATTGAGAGGTTACCAATACTACAGTCAGTCTCTCAAGCTACTTGATGGAAGCACATCTAATTCACAATGAGGATTTGTTCTGTTTACAATTTCTGGGGAAGGTCACTCTCTCTCACCTTTCTGAGCTCTCACATGATCTATTATATTTTTTAGGCACTGAGATATGTTTGACTCCACGCCATTTTTTCATGAATGACTTTTGGGACCTCACTTTGTTTGTTCAACAAAGATGTCTACTGTTAACTGCTCTCACAGCAGCAAAAAAAATTGCTAGTCAACCGTTGGAATCCTCTTCACACAATGGACAGACGAACTTGGTCTGTGTATTTGGTGGACATTCTCTTGATGGAACTCGCAACCCTCGTATACATGGAGCAAATGCGGAACCTGTCAGTATGTGACATTCAACTTTTAATGTTGTCATCTTTTTAAAATCTTTGTAAGTTTTCTTTGTAAAAAATATTTTATTGAATTGTTTATTTTTATTTATTCATCATTTAATGAATACCAGGGGTGGGATGGGTGAGTTGTGGGTTCTACATTTGAACTTTTTTTATATATATATACTATAGCTCCTGGGAAAAAAAGAAAGAAAGAAAACCAATAAACAGTTGTTAACAAAAAAAAAAATAAATATATTTGTTCTGTTCCTGTGAATTTTGAAAAGATTCACTTTATGTTAGGATGGAAACCTGGCTTATGGGATAATGTGTATATTAAACACCACCTCCACAAAGAATATCAATAACTCACAATTTTGCAGTCTTTTCACTGATTTGCGCTTGACTCTAGTAGAGAAATAAATAGTTATGCTGGATTGAGCAACTGAGCAATAACTGTTGAAGATCACAAAATGGCAGTTTGTGGAAGGTACAATCACACACACACACATTCAAATTGACTGCTGAGGTTGTAAAAATTCTGCCACGACTTATTATTTTAAATGACAATAAGATATTTACTCATTTTTGTTTTCACATTTCATTATCAATTATTAATCTGGTTCTGACTTAAACAAATATTGATACATCACTCTGGGTCTCACTAAAACACATAGGACGTTTTCATAACAATTCATCAAGTGAACTGATGGAGCAGTCGAAAGATAGTTTACTATGCAGAACTATTATACAATCACAGCAGTGGGCGTTTAATTCTAAGCCCTCCAGTATATCTTAAAACCAGGCTAGAAAATAGCCAATTACTTATTGATTTTGATGTTTTCAATGTAAAAAAGGCATGCAAACATCATAAGTGGATCTCAGAAAACTGCATAAAATAATAATAAAAAAGCCAGTTCACGATTTTTTTAAGCTAAGCCTTTAAAAACTCCGCAGTCTCTTGGCTCATAACGCCAATATTTTAAAGATTTACAAAAGATGAACCACTTTCTAGGCATCTGAATTTCATTAGGAAGATAAAGGTTATGATAATATATAT
>CAIGQZ010033112.1:3913729-3951618 GCA_903798205.1 Danio tinwini
ACACACACACACACACACACACACACACACACACACACACACACACAAATATATTTATATTATTTATTTATTCATACTAGTTGTGTTACTTGTTTACTTTTTATGCCAAGTATTGTGTTACATTACATATTAAGTTGTTTTGCATTATTTTGTCTTACTTGGCTGAGGCTTGATCTCTTTTAGAACTCAGTAGGTTTTTTTTATTAATAGAGTAGCTCTGCAGTTAACAACACACTACAACATAGACCTTTATTTACATAAAAACACATCAAAAACTAATAATTTAGGATAATTTATTTTCTGAGAACTTCTTGATCCCAGAGCTATACATGCCATATACATATTATTGAACATTTAAATATTACTTTTTGTCATATTAGCTAAGTAAAATCACTGTCCATTGAGACAATCCCCTTTTACTTTTATTAAATGCACTCAAAACAATTAGAATACTTCCATTGCAGAAATGTAAGGCTCTGGCCTGCCATCTTGGTTTCTGTCAGTTCCTGTGGGAGTGCTTTCTTTACGTTAATTTCTCTATGTCACTATGCTAATTTTAATTCAGCAATTTATTATTAAAAAGCTAATTAATTAAACTAAAAAATAACTCTCATTACATTTAGTTTTTAAAAGTAGCTAAAGTATTATTACTTCACTTTTAAAAGTAATGAATTACTTTACTCATTATTTAGAAAAGCAATATTATTACTTTATTATTATTCATACATTCATTTTCCTTCAGCTTATTTATCAGGGGTCGCCACAGCGGAATGAACCACCAACATATCTAGCATATGTTTTACGCAGCGGATGCCCTTCCAGCCTCAACCCAGTATTGGGAAACACCTATACATTCTCACATTCACACTGATACACTATGGCCAATTTTAGCTCATCCAATTCACCTATAGCATTTACTGTTTCTTTGGACTGTGGGGAAAACCAAAGCACCCAGGGGAAACCCACGCCAACATGGGGAGGACATGCAAACTCCACACAGAAACACCAACTGGTCCAACAGGGACTTAAACCAGCGACCTTCTTGCTGTGAGGCGACAGTGTTAACCACTGAGCCACTGTGTCTCCTAATTTATTATTACTTATATATATTTATACACATCTTATACAATATACTACAATTTACTAAATGTGTTAATAAAATTTGTTTGTTTTACACTGAAGAACAAAAAAGGACTGAAACTTTCTTGGCGATTCATAAAATGTCCTAAAAAAAGTCAATGACATCTGACACTTCGAGAGTCAAAAACACCGTCAATCAAACCAAAATGAATGCCAATGGCTATTGGGTGACCATCTTGGATGGCCTGAGCATGTATAAATTATTAGGAATCTTTCAATTTCTTTAACATTCATTTTCCTACCTTGCAGGATACTTCACTGCCTCCTATGAGCATGACCATATGTCCTTATTGTTATTGAACATAATTAAAATGTTACATCAAAAATCGTCAGTATGCATAGAACAAAATAAACCCCTCTTCCACCCCTCCTCCATAATATAATATTCTCAATGTTCTCATCATTTTCCAAACCGAGTCCTGAAAAAGCAGTAAAACAGTGGCGTTTCTGGACAGGGTTGCAGATTATGAATAAACAGGCTGCGTTCCAGGAGATAAATAGATACATTTTTATATTCGAGGGCTCATCATGCATGTATTATGTAAATGAAAGTTGCCATATCTGATCTGCCAGCACCTCGCACCCACCTCTGTTTACTGCCGTTTTTAGAGAAAGTGCAATAATGGTTAATCGGTGTGTTAAACAGCAATTGTTTTCAGCCATCCACAGGCCATGTCTAGGTTTGCTGTGTCTCCATCTTCCCAAATGGTCGATAGTCCCAAAGTGTCCATTTATAAATCAGCCCCTAAACATGAAAGAACTGATGGGTTAGTTATAATAACCAATTAGCACAGTGCTGGAAAGCCCAAAGCAATTACAGTGTTAATCAGCTGCTCTCGCTGACCCTCAGTTCCTCTCAGGTTGATGAGTCATCAGCACTATTGTAAAGAAGCAGCCTGTGGGGGAATGAGCTCTCTGACCTCCCTCGACACCGATAAACACACAGAGGGGAGACTCACGCTGACTCTTTTAAAACATTTACTTTCTACTTCTGCAACTCTGTTGGTTTCGTTTCCTGATGTGTGACTCATATTTCTGTGCTACAAAATAGTAACCGTGTTCTTTAGATGGAATGTATGTCACTTTGAGGCTGTTTACTCCTGGTCACTTCATGAGTATTTTCTGATCTGATAACTATCTGTTCGTGGAAAGGAGGATGTAAATGGTCACTAAACTGCAATCGAAACTGATGTAAATCTGATCGCTCTAAACCCATGCAATTTTGTGTTTAATAGACATCTAAACAGTTTGACTAAAACAAGGCTAAACTTAGGCTGTCAGTGGAAATCTAATAGACATCTAATAGACTTTTAATGTGTAGTAATTAATTTCTGTTTATTTGATGACTTGTCTAGTTTTGGCCTACTCCTAGACGTCTATTAGATTTTCACTGACAGCCCAAATTTAGCCTTGTTTTAGCCAAGATGACTATGTTTAGATGTCTATTAGACATCTATTAGACATCTTTTAAAAACAAAAAAATTCTTGCTGGGATCTGGAAATCTGGTTGAAACTTTCTCAAAATTTCAGTAAGGAATAAATATGTGAGAGCGTGCTATAGGTTACTACATCCTGATCTCACATGGAAACATAACTATTTTCTGTTTTGTCAATTTAGTGGCTAATTTGTACGAGTTTAGTTCAGATTTTAAAAAGGAGGCTTAGCACCCAAATCCAACCCCACCCCTAGACCCAACCATCATTGGGGGATAATCAAATCATACTAAATTATACAAATGAGGTCATATGAATTCATACAAATTAGCCACAAAATCAAAATGGTTGGAATTACCGTGACATTATGTTGGCTATGTCTGGAATACTTGATTCTGATTGGTCTGTCAAGACAATTTAAGGTATGTTATTTCGAGATAACAACCAATAAATAATACAGGCTAATGTGGGAACTTTAAATCACCTTCAACGTCAGTGAATACGTTCACATCCATATAATTACATTCACATTCATATGTAAGTTTGTCTGTTATGCTGCGGTTTTTAACTGTTTTGTCTTCTGAAAAGTAATACGTAGGTTACTATATGATTTATTCATTCATTTACTTTATTTTCAGATTAGTCCTCTTATTAATCAGGGGTGGCCACAGCGGAATGAACCACCAACTTATTCAGCATATGTTTTACGCAGCGGATGCCCTTCCAGCCACAACCCAACACTGGGAAACACCCATTCACACACATTCACTATACAGCCAATTTAGCTTATTCATTTCACCTATATTATGTCTTGCCCGGAGAAAACCCACCCGAAGGAAACCCACGCAAAAACGGGGAAAACATGCAAACTCTACACAGTAATGCCAACTGACCCAGCTGAGGCTCGAACCAGTGACCTTCTTACTGTGAGGTGATCGTGCTACCAACTGCGCCACTGTGACGCCCACCTCTATGATTTATTCAGACAGTTTTGTTTCTGTCAGCTTTGTGTTTTTGACAGTTTGACACCATCTTGTGACTGAATAATGCACAAGTTAGTGTACTTCATATGCTCCATCAGCTGTTTTGTTTCTGTCAGCTTTGCATTTAATGAAATAATTATGAATTAATAGGATAAGCTAATAAGTTAAGGTACATCTAGGTGGTTGTTTTCTTAAATTAAAGCCCTTCAATATTATACCTGTCGGGCTATATTCTGTGGTAACAACTGCCTTGTATGTACTTTATCGTATTGGGCACTTAATTCGAATTGGTCAGTCACAACATTGCTAAATTGTTCTTAGATAACAATAATTTCCGCTGAAACTAATAACACAGTCTCATCAGGATACTTTGAATCATCTTGACCGTCAGTGAATAAAATTACATCTATATTTACATGCTTGTCTGTTACGCTGCTGTTTTTGACTGTTTGGCGCCATCTTGTGAATGAATAATATGTACACTGTAAAAAAAATCTGTAATTTTAATTTAAAAAGTTAAAGAATGACCGTTAAATTATAGAAATTTACCGTAAAATAACAGACATTAAATTGCAGAAATTTCCTTAAATTTAAATTTCTGGTAAATTTCTGTAATTTAACCTTTGATTTTTTACTGTAAATTTCTTTAATTTAACGGCCGTTATTTTGTGTTTTTTTTTTCGGCACCCCAGCTGCCGGAAATAAACCGTAAACTTACAGATTTCTTTTTTTTACAGTGTATAACCTATAAGTTAGTGTATGTTTTAATAAAGCCACAGAGGTTGGAATGACATTATGAAAATAAATAAATCCAGATGTATAATAAATGAACTTAAAAGTATTTATAGCAGCCGTATCCTGAGCTGCTGCTGTGGTGGTCATGGTGGAGAGCATGAGACTGATTCCTGTGATGCTCCAAGGACAGACGAGTCTTCGCTGAGGTCCAGCTTCTGCGTCTAGACTGCAGTTCTGCACAAGACGTTTGGCCATAGGAGAAATGGTCGTGCCCAACTGAGCCTGGTCTCTCTCAGGGTTTTTTAATTCTTCACTTTCGGCAATTGGTGAAGTTTTTTCCTCGCCACTGTCGCCACTGGCTTGCATGGTTCGGGATCTGTAGAGCTGTGCATCAATGGAATTGCTCTTCAGTGTTTGGACTCTCAGTAGCGATTATTAAACCACACTGAACTGAGCTAAACTGAACTGAACTTAAACACTGAAAACTGAACTGACACTGTTTCAATTCACTATAAACTTCCACGTGAAGCTGCTTTGACACAATCTACATTGTATAAGCGCTATACAAATAAAGATGAATTGAATTGAATTATACTGAAACAGATTCATTGACTTAGTGAAACAGAAACAATTAAAACACTGAAAACTGCATTACACATCAAATTCAGATTTTATAATCTGATCAGATTTTGTAACCTGTGTTTTTTTGACATTGAGCAATCATAAGACCCAAAAATAGTTCTTTCTAGAAAGTTATTTTATAATGACCAAAAAAGAGAGTCTTTGATGTATTGGTGTGACACTGAATCTGAAAGCAAGGGAGGCTAGAATTATCAACAAGTGGTCACAGCTGCAGGACAGCATGATGCTCCTGACCTGTCCTTCCCACTTTCACTTTGTCTTTTTTTTTGTCTTGAACACAGTGAATCACAAGCAGAGGTCAACACATGTAGCAAATGCACGCGTACGAGTGGTGTGTCAGTGTTTGAGCGTAAGCTGAACAGAAACACATTGTGGTGGATCTGTTGTCCCTGCTGGATGCCTGTTTGAACAGGTGGAACCGTAGGGGCCAAATGAACCCAGAGAAAATGATTACATAATGACCAACACATCATTACCTTACATATGTCAACACCGCCAAGCATACAAGGTCAATACAGCTTTGAATCTCTCCTTCTGTCGGCCGATCAGTTGCATTGAGCACGAGTCTGTTTAATTGTTGTATTCTGTCTGCACCGTTTCAATTGAAATGTTTTGATTCACAGTCAAGGACTTAACGCTCGGTTAAGTGAAGTCATGTTTAATATGATTACGCTTTTTTAAGCTCTAAAATGATGTAATGGACAGGGTTTGAATGCAACAAAGTGCAGCCGAGCTGGGGTGTGAATTTGTAGGTCAAACAGAGAGGAATGGAGGGATGGAGTCGAGAGAAGAGGTATAAAAGACTCTTTAGAGTAGAGCGGGGAGGAGAGAAAGTGAGAGGGCTCTCTAAGTCTCAGGAGCTGCTCCTCTTGAGTTAGTGATTATAAGCTCTTTCAGTATGTAGATAACAATCTGAACAGTATGGCGTGAGCGAAAGAGAAAGAGAGAGAGAGAGTAATTACAACCTCAATTAAACAAGAGAATCTGAGATTAGGGTCAAGAGCCCTATCGCACTACATCACTGATACAACTCTGCCACTTCATTCCTCCCTTTGTCTTTCCACTCTTTTTCAAACTGTTTCCCTGTTTTTGTTTCACCCGTGCTCTGCGCTTTCACTGTCTAGGGGTTTTGTTACTAGTAATTTTTAGTTTGGTAGTAATGAAACTTTTGATATGAGCTGCTGCATTAAGCCCGGGGGGAGATGGGTCCTCACGGCTGATAAATATTCATGAGCGCACAGTCAACCATCTCCCCATCTACTGAAGGTCAGCCTCTCTGTTGTGTCCACGAGGGCCCTGACTTATCTGCAAATCTGTACATCGCAAAAGTGCTTCAGGGCCCTTTGTATCCTATGGGAGGTGTTTCAAGATTATATGAACAGCAGTGCAGTACTAGTTTAAATTTGCACCTGGGTTTACTCAGTTTATTCCTACACAATACTACAGCAATTCTTAACTTTTTGATGAATAACTAATTCGTATTAATTTATGCAATCTCATTCATACATTCATTAGGAATATTTGCTCATCCCCCAATGAGGGGTAGGTTAAGGAGTTGGTTTTAAGGCTTGAATGAAATTTTACGAATTAGCCATTCTGACAATACATAAAACAGTTGTTTTCTAATGAGATCTGGCTGCAAGTGTTAGGATATTAGTTTGTATTTTTTTGGAAAATGCTTTTAATCTTGTTATATTAAAGAGACAGTTCACCCAAAAAAATGAAAATTTACTCCCTATTTACTCATCCTAGAGTGGTTCCAAACCTTAATTAGTTTTATATTCTGTTGAACGGGCGTCACAGTGGCGCACAGTGGGTAGCACGATTGCCTTACAGCAAGAAAGTTGCTGATTAGAGCCCCGGCTGGGTCATTAGACATTTTTGTGTGGAGTTTGCATGTTCTCCCCGTAGGTTTCCTCTGGGTGCTCCGGTTTCCCCCACAGTCCAAAAACTTGCACTATAGGTGAATTGAATAAACTAAATTGGCCATAGTGTATGTGTGTGAATGCAAGAGTGTATGGGTGTTTCCCAGTGTTGGGATGCGGCTGGAAGGGCATCCGCTGCCTAAAACATATGCTGGATAAGTTGGTGGTATATGCCGGTGTGGTGACCCCTGATTAATAAAGGGACTAAGCCGAGAAGAAAATTAATGAATGAATAAATTCTGCTGAACACAAAAGAAGATATTTTAAAGAATGCCACAAACCTGTAACTGTTACCAGTTTCTAGATTTCTTCAAAATATCTTCATGTTCAACAGAAGAAAAAAAGTATTTTTTGACAACTGAAGGATGAGTAAATGATGACATATGCTAATTTTCAGGTTTGGGTGAATTATCCCTTTAATGATATAACTAGGCGATGCAGTGGCACAGTAGGTAGTGCTGTCACCTCACAGCAAGAAAGTCGCTGGTCCGAGCCTTGGCTGGGTCAGTTGACGTTTCTATGTGGAATTTGCATGTTCTCCCTGCGTTTGTGTGGGTTTCCTCCGGGTGCTCCGGTTTCCCCCACAGTCCAAAGACATGCAGTACAGGTAAATTGGGTAGGCTAAATTGTCCATAGTGTATGAGTGTGAATGAGTGTGCATGGATGTTTACCAGAGATGGGTTGCGGCTGGAAGGGCATCCGCTGCGTAAAAACAAATGCTGGATAAGTTGGCGGTTCATTCCGCTGTGGCGACCCCAGATTGGTGAAGGGACTAAGCCGAGAAGAAAATTAATGAATGAATGATATAACTAAGGCAATGAACTATGGACTTACTTTTTGAATAATTTAATAATCCATTGCTAATTAATCTTCTGTAAGTGATTTTTCTTCTGGTGGAATGACACTTAAAATATCACATGGGCGAGTGCAGTAAATCAGGTGTCAGGCAATATCACACCTGTCTCTGTGATAGCACTCTGTACTCTGCAATAAAAACACACACAAAATAAACAACAACTAAAAAGTGACCGAGAACCAGTTAATTTGCGTGATTGCAGTGGCCGTACCACCTGTCAATCATTATGCGCGTTCACGCTCACATTGCTGGTTCACAGTGAGCGGTTTGAGGTGACAGAAACATGTAAGTTATTATTGTTCGACGACAGTGAGGCAGTTGGCGTTAAGCAGCAAGGCAGGAGGAGCAGTTTTGATCGCTGCCAAATGTATCTTTCTAAAGTCGGGCATTGAAAACACGTGGGCGTGTTTAATTAATCGTCAGAGTTTTTAACAAAAGTTTGAAACGGCTAAAAACTTACAGCGCTTTTAATTATTAATTCATAAATAATTTATATTGATTAGAGTGACTTCAAACCTGTCAAGGCTTTCAACAAATCACTCAGAGACGCCCTGCCAACTGTTGACGAAGTAGAAAAAATGTTGGACATCATCATTCACAAGGCAGGTTCATCATGCTAACTGCTGCAGTCATTTAATTGCTGCCTTTAAAGATGAATCGGGCTTTAAAACTCTGGTTATGTAATGAGGGAATCATTTGTTTGTTTATTTATAGACCTCAAGTGTGCAATGACCCTTTGTTAAATATTTAATATTTAGAGTAAACGATTTCTCTTGGGCCTGTGCGTGTGTTTGTGTGGTTGGACTGGACATGTGTTATTAATGAACTTTGCTTGAAAACATCCAGGCATAAATCTATTTGTGCATTTGTCAATAAGCAGATCCGTTTATTTGTATTTTACTTTATTTTATCTTCAGTGAGAGGATTTCACAACATAGAAAGCATTTTAACAGGTAAAGTGTTGGATATTTAAAATCCCAGGAAGCAATTCTGTGTTTTAAAATAAATCTAATAGGATCAAGACAGCTTGGCTAAAACAAGCCTCAATTTGGACTGTCAATGAAAATCTAATAGATGTCTAAATAATAGCCCAAAACTAGATTAGATGTAAAATACACAGAAATGCACGACTACACATTTGAAATTTATTTAATTTGTGTATTTGATGTCCAGTCTAGTTTTGAGCTTGTCTTAGTCTATGAGATTTTCACTGACAGACAAATTTTGCCTTGTTTTAGCCAAACCGTTTATGTATAGACCTCTATAAAACGTTCACATTTTATTTGGGGTTAAAATTGGGTGAAAAGTATCACCATACAGAACAATTAGATATATTTATGTAAAAAATCAAGCAAATACATATACTGACCTGTAACTAATACAAAAGAAACATTTATGATAAGACTGTATGATTATATTTAAAATTATTAAAAATCTAATGGTTTTCAGATAGTGGACAAGCATGAAGATAAAAAAAAATTACAAGTGAGCTATTCCATGCAAATGTCTACCATGCCATGAAAAAATGAAGTGTTCATTAAAATAGC
This sequence comes from Danio tinwini, assembly GCA_903798205.1. Classification (NCBI taxonomy): domain Eukaryota; kingdom Metazoa; phylum Chordata; class Actinopteri; order Cypriniformes; family Danionidae; genus Danio; species Danio tinwini. Next base: position 3,922,992 of record CAIGQZ010033112.1, read on the forward strand.
AAAACCGTTTCTACATTTTTTGGGTAAATAAGTATTTTACAGTACTTTAAAAAAGCTAAAAAATGTCTCTTGTCAATTATATTTGATATTCAGATTTTCATCTGTCACATCCATAACCAAGCTTTTTCCTCGTAAATGCAAAGATTTAAAATAATATAAAATAAATATTTTTTGTTCTATAGTTAGCCAACTCTTTATCCTTTTGATTAGCTTTTTTTTTTTTGGTGGTGGTGGTGGTGGTGGTGGGGGGGGGGGGGGGGGGTCGCAGTTTAATTCACAGAATTTCTACAAAGTATGTTGTAGACTGTAAACTCACAAACTTTTTTGGTCACATTCATACTAGGAATGCAACAATTATAGATTTTGGTGTACAATCATAGTCTGAGGAATAATCTCGGTTTCTTGATTATCATGTATTCATTCATTTCAAAACACTACTAGTTTAGAAAATCCTGTGAAAACTCCTTATATTTTAAAGAGTTACTTATTGCTGCTCAGTAACTAAATAATACAGCACAAAATATTAATGAAAAACAAACATTGTCGATTTAAACTTAATTTAAAATAGTCCATTTACTTAAAAAAAAAAAGAAAAAAAAAGGTTTTTGGCATTTAAACATGTAATAATTATACACTGAAAATAAATGACAGAACAATGAATGAATGAATTAAAAAAACAATAAATAAAAAACTATATTTGTCTAATGTAAGTCGAAGCTGCATATTAGCTACATCTTTCATGTCACTGCTGATATGCACGCAAGTAATTAGCACATAATTGGCAGAACTTTTAGTTGCAGCAGTTTTGTTCCATACAGAAACGCGGTGTTAAGAAGCCTTTACGATTAATTAACCTTGATGAATTAAAGTGCGGTTAATAGTGAAATCGGTTAACCATTGCATCCTTAATCCACAACACGTGTTTATTTTCCTCATTTAAAATCTAAAATTTTTTTACAGATTGATATTTTTTGATCCCATAACTCTGTGGTTAGTTGTTTTGGAAAATATAAACAGGTGTTTCAATATAATGTTAAAATATACTTTTTATGAGAATTTATGTTTTGAGATTTTACTGCAAATGTCACATGCGTAATGGTGGAATTGCTTAGTGTTTTGTGGCACTGTTATCCTGAAATGCTGAAATGTCTAAATATAATATCAAATATTCTTAAATATGACGATATTTGCACGCATCAAATAACGAAATGCCATTTTAGTAGGTGTCTTCTAGAAATCATGATAAAAACACAGTTTATGAAAGTCATTATTTTTTGCTCATAAAGTTAAAATAAACAAGACTTTAGGGGTAAATATAAAGCTGTATTACACTTTTATTGTTTTATGCTTGAAATTCCCTTATGGTCTATAAATGTGTGTGTGTGTGTGTGTGTGTGTGTGTGTGCGCGTGTGTTTTGGTGTTATTGAATAGAAAAGTAAATGAAAAAGAAATGTGTAAAAAGAACAGAAAGAGAAGAGATAAGAAGGCAACAAAAAAAAGTATTACGCCAAGTTGTGATGTTTGCTGTTGGCTATGTGTTATTTTAATAGAAGCAAAGTACTGGCAATTGAAATGGTGCAGAATGGTGTGATTGAATGTTCTGGATTGGATCTCATTACTATTATGGTCATGTTTTGGGTGGAGAGGCTTTTTTGCCTGCTTGTTGGTGAAGTCTCATTATGTAATGACATATGTTGACCCTTGTATACCATGGCTTGTTTGTTTTTGTCTGTGTGCATCCCCATAATGCCCGTATAATGACCATACTAACTATCTACCCTTGTTTTGTGTCCATGACAACACTGTATGCATGTGTAGGCTCATGCTAATATGTGTGTTTGTGTATCAAGGGTTCTTTTGGGTTCTCTGCAAAGTGTAATTCCACCTTTGTGAATCAATAATACGTCTCTATTAAGATCCATTGGGCTTTATTAGGGAACATATGCCGTGTTGCCGTGCTGTTCTGGCTATGTAATTAATGGGCTGGGTGGGCCAATTAAATTTGGGTCCTTTATGGTTGTGCTGATTGCTATGTTTAGGGCCTGAATTTCAATGAATGCCTCCCAAACATTACCATCCTCTTGGGGGAGTATGTGAGTGTGTAACTGCATTTGCTTGCATGTAGTGATGCTTGTGCATGTGTGTGTGTGTGTGTAAGCTCGGGGTGGCTCCAGCAATATAATTACTGCTCATAAATTACCCTTGAGATCTTTTTAACCCACCTATATTTTATTATGATAATAATGATTAGAGACAGACAAAAAGTCATCTGTATGTGGGTCAGTTTGCAGGGCTTGGGTCAGTTTTCTGTCTTTAATCTTGCTGCTCTAAAAGAGCAGATAAATGTGCTCTGACAAAGTTTGCAGTGATAATGAATTCAGTTTGAAACTCAGCAATGCTAACTTTGTCAAGTATGTATAATGTTTGTCTGTTGATATTTAATGGCTGTGCTCTAAAGTGTTTGAGGCCGGGTCAGGGCAGATTGTGGAAAGTCAATGAAGACATTAGGCTGGCATTATGCAAATTTGTTACAGATATATGTAGATTAGTTATGCAAGTTAAACTGGAAGCAGTTTAGAATCAATTCTCTCCCAGGCTTATTGGAAATATGTGCCTCAGTACATTTTTCTAAATGTAAAGTGCGTTGCTCCGGGTATGTTTCTTTGCATGTTTCAGATGTCAAATCCACTAGAGGGCGCTGTCTATATTTTTGCAAATATGAAACTAGGGCTGCACATTATATAGTTTCAGCATTTATATTGCAATGTATTCATTCACAATCAGGAGTGCAAAGGTTCAATCTACTCATGGTTCGATATGTATCATGGTTTTACTGTCACGGTATTGGGTAACAAACACTTGACAATACAACAGGCTTCACACATATGACTGTAGATTTGCATGTTCTGCCATAAATTAAATAACAGTAGGGCATTTTGAAAATTGTATGTTCAAGTAAAAAGATTAAACAATATTATTATTATTATTATTATTACAATAATTGTATAACCAATGAGTTTAAAACATCTGATTTTATGTTTGATTAAACAGATACAATTTCTGAGTTCTGGGTTGCAGCTGGAAGGGCATCAGCTGCATGAAAACATATGCCGGAATAGTTGGCGGTTCATTTTGCTTTGGTGACCCCTGGTAAATCAAGGACTGAGTTTATGGAAAATTAACGAAGTTATCTAAATATTTTTTTGTAAGTTATGTACATTGTGTTAAATACATATATTCTTTATTTATATAGCAATGTATAGTACTTCACATGCTAATCCTAAAGAATAACACAATGCATGATAAAAATAAATAGAATTTAAATTAATGTAAACCTAAAATATCAAAACAAATTTAAAATGCCAAAGATAATATATACTGTAAATGCTTATCTTTCATACAAAAATGGATCTTAGTGATCAAGCAGGCACATGGCTTAGAAGTAGGTCTGTGAGATAGGAAGATACATGGTTATTAAAAGACTTAAATGCCATGACCAGAATTTTAAATTTTAATTTAGAATTTTCGGCAAGAGTTGCTATGAAATGTTTATATTTTATTAGATTAGATTTAACTTAATTGCCATTGCACATGTACAAGCACAAGGAAACAAAATACAGTTTAGGTCTAACCAGGAGTGCAATAGCAGCAAGTGCAGGATATAGGTATAAGTTATAAAGTGCAGTTATAGAAAAACTATGGTGATATTTACAAATGGATGTACTATGAACATTTGTATATGTCCGGGTCAGGGGTCTAGCATCAGCATTCTGATCCAGCATTGACTTATTGATACCACAGTAGAGTGAGTTACAGTAGTCTAGACAAGAAAACATCAGCGCCTGCGTGATTTTTCTGAGTATCTGAAAAATTACAGCTTAGGTTTTGAGATTTGTCCTAAAAGAAGAAAGGCTGAACTAAAAAATTAATTTATTTAACACTTTTTAAGCTCATTGTAAATTTGGATACCCACATTTTTGATTCACAATCTCGTATGTGGTTCAAACTATTTGATTTCAGGAGTGCTGTAGCAGTTGCTGGCCCAAATAGAATGATTTCCATCTTGAATTCATTAAGATGCAGATAATTTAGGGACATCCATGTTTTAAGGTCTTAAACACAGACTGTCAAGGTTTCTAGAGCATGTATATTTGCATAGCAATGAAATTATATCTCATATTTCCCAAAGAAATATAATGGGAGCATATATAAAGAAAATAGGCTATGGTCTAAAATAGATCCCCGTGGAACTCTGCTTGGTAGGTGTCCCATGGAGTAGGTAAATAAGTAATGAAAGATTGGTTGAACAAATAAGATGTAAATCAATTTAGAACATTTCCCTGCAAAGCAGTACAGTGTTCTAAGTGGGCAATAAGAGTAGAGTGCTTAATTGTATCAAACACTGCTGTTAGATGGAAAAGTACGAGAACCCCAAAGTCGATGGAATAAGATGTCATTTATTAGGAAAAAGGTTTGTACTCAGAATTTCATGTAATACTGTAGTATTGTAGGGCTGCACAATATTGGAGAAAAACTGACATTGCAATATTTTTTTTTTCTGCAAAATATATTGCAATATGAATATAATTTCACAGGATGATTCTATTTGGAAAGAATTCATAATTTTACACTGATTGGGATGATTTTTTACTGGAGTGCATCTGTATAAAATGTACAAAATTATAAAATTATATATACAAAATAAAATAACTTAAAGGGCACATATGATGAAAATCATCTTTTGTAAGCTGTTTGGACCGAACTGTGTGTAGTATTGCGTGTCCACAGTCATATTGGAGTGATATAAAGTAGGGCTGCTCGATTATGGGAAAAATCATAATCACGATTATTTTGGTAATAATTATAATCACGGTTATTCAAAACGATCATCAGTTGAAGTCAAAATTATAAGCTCTCCTGTGAATTTATTTTTTTTTTTTTATATTTCCCAAATTATGTTTGACAGAGCAAGGAATTTTTCGTAGTATTTTCTATAATATTTTTTTCTTCTGGAGAATGTCTTATTTTATTTAATTTTTTTGGTTAGATTAAAAGCAGGCTTAAATATTTTGAAACTTATTTTAAGGTCAATATTATTAGGCCCCTTAAGCAATATATATTTTTGATTGTCTGCAAAAGAAACTACTGTTATACAATGACTTGCCTAATTACCCTAATTAAGCCTTTGAATCGCACTTTAATCTGAATACTAGTATCTTGAAAAATATCTAGTAAAATATTATGTGCTGTCATCATAGCAAAGATAAATAAATAAATAAATCAGTTATTAGAAATGAGTTATTAAATCTATAATGAAATTATAGAAGTTTAGTTTAGAAATGGGTTGACTTCAGCTGTATATATACACAGTTATTGTCCTCCCTGTAAATAAGGAAAGGGAAACTAATACAATAGAATAAAAAGATGAAAAAAACTTTAGCTACAGCAGTCCTTCAGTCAAGAGCAGTGAGGGATTTTCTCCTTTTGTTGTTTAATTAATAATAAAAACAGTCAGCAGCAGGAAAATTGCGTACTGTCACTTTAAGAGCAGTGCGGTTCTGATTATAGGTTTCTCTTTCACGTGTCTTTTGATTCTCAACTCGTTTGTTTATTACACAAATGAGCGTTAATATGAATAATCACTAAACACCGTGTTTTGACACCTATTTGACCATTAAAGCTCTCACATTAAGATGACTTAGGTGTGTGTGCTCTGCTCGTCTCTGAGGCTGAGCGCTTACACAACAGCATGCAATCTCTCTTGCGCTTTTAAAAACATGAATGATTCGAATGTACATCAATGAATGATGCGCATCCCTTGCTGCAATCATTACATTACAGTACGTGCTTTTAGTAATTTTCACGTGGAACTGAGCTGTGCAGAGCAACCAATGTGTACAACTGGATAGGGGGTGGTTTATGATGCAATAATGGTTTTATCTCGATCAATGTGTTTTCATAATCGTTAGAAGCCAAAATCAATACCGAATTTTCGCACAGCTTTTTTTTTTTGCACAGCTCTAATATAAAAGCAATGGGCCCTATTTTAACGATCTAGGCGCAAAGTCCAAATCGAACGGCTCAAAAGCATTACTGTAAGGGTGTGTGAGAATCCACTTTTGCTATTTTAAAGATGGAAAATTCCGCTTTGCGTCACGGCACATAGTCTAACAGGGTTGACCTTATTCTCTTAATGAGTTACTGTATAGGTGTGTTTTGAGAATAAACCAATCAGAGTCTCATCTCCCATTCCCTTTAAGAGTCAGTTGCATGGCGGACTTTGTAAGTGGAAAAACTGAACTCTTCACTAGCGAGAAAACAGTTAAACAGACCATCTACAGCGCAAGAATGCGAGAATGAGCCTCCTCATTCTTTACTTCCACTTTCACTCTCGTGGATAAGGAAACGTGTTGTACACACAGACCACCATTAGCCTATACATAATTAATTTTGTTTGTTATGTGCAAAGATTTTTTTCAAAACTATTTCTAAATTCAGTTCTAATTTCCAGCAAACGAATAAATGAACAAAATAATAACGAAGTTAAATCCAAATACACATGCTGCCCCATATGGTCTATGCCCCATATGGTGGCTGACAGGTGAACAAATCTACAAGCTTGTTTTTAATAAAACAAATATAAATATGCATATAATAAATAATACTGCTAATACTAATAACATAATACAAAAGCAATTTGTCATGAATAAACTGAAAAAGCCCCCCGAGATGAAGGCATGAAAGCAGTGGTTTTTATATTTATGTAGGCTAGAAAGTAATATTTTTTGTAATATTTTAATTCTTTAATTCTTTTTGTTTGTAAAGATAATTGCGTATTGCTCTACATCCTGTGTGTATTAAGCAATGTTTAAGCGAGGCACACAACAAACGTGCTTTGTGCTGGACTTTAGACCTCCTCTTAGCTGGTCTATTTCTAGTTTCTCAAAATAGCAATGCGCCTTAACACACCTCCTTTTTTAGACCAGAACGCCTATGGGTGCACATATGAGCGCAAATGCATTTGCTATTTAAACAGCATGGTGCAAAACATTGAAATGACTCTTGCGTCGAGCTGAAACTAGCAAACAACAATTGCATTGCACCTTGCGCCGGGTGTATGATAGGGCCCAATAAGTCTCTTTTTTAAAAATTTCCTGCCGACATGTCGTAGGAGTGTGGTTTCCCTGCCCATGGAATTGATTGACAGACACTTATAAACATGTCTCCGTAGTAACTCGTATAATGATATTAACACAAAGCAACTGGGATTAAAAGATCTGTTCGGCTCGCTGTGATCATCAGTAATCATCAGATGTAATCAAGAATGAGTTTTACAAGTTTAAAACGTTTTTAAAACAGTGCTTGTTTTTAATAAATTACAGCGATTTTACTGTAATTACTTTATTACCACAGCTGCATGTCAGTACAATTATAAAAGAAGAGGCTTCAATCCCAGTTTGTGGACATTAAACCAGGTTTATTTTGTACATTGACATAACGGATATCCATAGAGCAGTGAATATTAACGTGTATCTTGTCACATTTGCCATGCAGAAACAGTGCAAAGTTGAACGCGCGCTGTGTGTTTGTGTGTGTGCGTGCGTGTGTGAACTTTGTAACAACATTGTGTGTGACTCATCATTGAAACGTCACAACAAATATATCAAATAATAATTGTGAAAGTTTTTACTGTAGTATTTCTCACAAACGTTACATGAGATCTGCTTCCTTCATGTCTGTCACTGTGCTGTTTATCTGACACAACCGAGGCGGATATTGAGGCACATTCTGACAGGCACATGGGAATGATGAGCGGGGAGAACTAGCATTAAAGGCACAGGCAACAAAAACGGCTGCATTGTGTTCAGAGCAAAAAATTCCAATGTTTTGAAAGAGTTCTGAGCTGAAACTTTACAGACACATTCTGGAGACACAAAAGACTTACATTAAATCTTGAAAAAGGGGTAAAATAGATGTCCTTTGAAGCACAGAAGAGAACAAAGATAAACATTAAATAAGCAGCTCTTTAGGGTATTCTGTGGAGTCTAACAGTATTGAGGTACAGAAATTAAATAATCAAATGTAAAATAAACTCTATAGTGTTCATTGATAAATAAACACCATTTTTTAAAGTGGCAATTTTTTTTATTTATTGTGTCCAAATGGTTTAAATTCCCTTGAAATTGCTTGACTTCCTGCGATGTGACTGTTGCTGATTTGCACATTGCAATATCGATGCTGATATGATATATTGTGCAGCCCTATAGTATTGCATAAATTCACTTTTGGGATAAAAAATGGGCAATACTTTATTTTATATATTTTGCTACCAAATTATCTGTTATATCTTTTCAATTTTATTTAAATTGTAAAGCTTTCCTAAACAGTTTAATTTCAGGGCATGTAAGATCCTGAACATGAAGCATGATGGCATACACTTAGCCTTGAACGCTGCTCCGATGTGCAGTTTAGCTTGCGTTAAGAACACTGTGACTGTGTTTTTAAGACCTAGGTACTTCCTGCAGCCTGTGCACCAATCTCAATTGCCAAGGCTGCAAATGTGGATATCCAAACAGGCCCAATGTCTTTTATAAAAGGATCTACAGTAGATAATCATTGTCACAGTCAGTTTAAAGATGAATTCATTCATGTGCAAAACAGCGCAGTGCTTCTCTAAGAAGCACAAATGTTCTGCCCCGGCTTTGTTTGTCAGCTCTTTTTTGTTGAGAGACCAGAAAAAAAAGCTGACAGTATTGTGTCTAAAATGTAAGTCACTCAATATTAGCTTCTTGGTTTTTTTGAATCGTTGTATAAAATCAATATCACATTAGCGGTAGCACTCACACACCGATATTTGGAAAAACTACACTCTTTCTTGTGTGAAATTACTTAACTATATCTTATCTTATTAATGTAAAAACCAAAAATCCATAGAGGGATAGTCTTCATCATGCAGTAAGGGTGTCAAAATTAATAGTTCCTTCGGTGTACTGCGATGCAGACGCAGACAATTCAGTATTGGTTCAGTAATAGATTCTAACTGGTTTTACTGTTATACTGTCGTCATTTATCTCATATACACTGTCACGGTAGAATACTATATGCTCTCTGTGCATTCCCACACTGTAAAATAAACATTACGTTTATTATTATAAAATTATGCAGTTGTAAATTTCAAATGTTTAAGGTTTACTAAAACACATTAAGGAAATACATTAGGAAAATAAACCTTTTTTTTTGTATCTCTGTGAACAGTAATTCTCCAAAATGTTTGCGTAGATGTTGCTGACTGACATTATAACACAAATAAACAAGTATTTTGACTTGTTATGATGGGCAGGGTGTTTTCAAAATGTATACTAGTGTACAAAGAAATAAGTTTATAAAAACAAACCACGTTTATACAAGGAATACTGCATTCAACAATGAAGTGTTTGAGCTATAATTCTGTTTTCTGTAAAAATGCAAAAGTATAAAATGCCGTTTTCTGAAAACTATAAATATCTTAAACAGTATGAGAGACTTACATTGAACTCCTGGATGAGCTCTTCCTCTTTTTTTTTTTTTTTTTTTTTTTTTTTTTTTTTTTTTTTTTTTTTTTTGCAAATACACCAGCAACAAAGGACGACATCTTTCGTGTTGTCCCTGATTTAATGTGAGGTCTGATGCAACAAAAGTGTAGAAATTAGTAATATTGCCTAAGAATACTAGTAATGGTAATAACAATAATGCACAAATAACATTATAAAAAATACCTGCTGTTTGGCAGCCATTCTTTTTATCAAAATCTGCCTGAGCAAACCTCTCCTCTTTTGTGGGAAAATACTGTGAACATTTTCTCCATTAATCTGAAAAGCAAACAAATATTAGTATTTATATACAGTATTATATAGAAAAACAGATAATTAATGTAAGCTTTTAAATATTCATTTTATTTATTAATTGCATTACATTATTAATGCTGTAAAAGGAACCTTATGAAATGGAAAAGCACTAGCTGTGCATAAACCCCATTGAATAGCTACTGTATATAGTTAGCTTAGCTTAGGCTTACCACTTAACAAGATCACTGTTGTTCATCCACCCTGCTTAAATGTTGCCTAATCACTGCTGTTAAATATTACAATCCAGATAATTTGTTCAATTCCAATATATATAATCAGAATGAACATTGAAGCAAATCAATTTCAAATATCAATGGGTAGTTAAACATACCAGTGTATCCTGATATGCATCGATGTACATCATATGGCAAAAACTAGGCTCCTGAACAAGCATGAACAGCATATATCTTTCCTGAAAGAGCTTATTTAAGACAATAACAATTATAAACTGATAATGCTTACCTCTTAACATGCTTGCTGTTGATCTGCTCATTCAAAATGTCGTCTGATCACTGCCGTAGTTGAGATTCAAATGCAAACATCTCAATCAAATCCACATAATTGAGTGAATTTTCTTAAAATAAATGTGAAGCCATCTTTCCTAAATTTTATTAGCTTAACTGCTTTCTCAAAATAAGCCTAAAAATTGCACTGGTTTGCTTAAAAAATAAGTGCAATTTATCTCTTGATTTTTATTAGCAAAATCTTCTCAATATTTTATAATAAATCCAGAATATTATTATTTTTTAAGAAAATATGCATATTATTTTTAATGACATCAAATTTTTTTAATGAAAATTACAAGCCTCAATTCATTTATTTGCAGTGTTTTTGCAGTGCAATTAAAACAATTATGAAATTATCATAGACAATAAACGTAATACTAAATGTATAATGAAATTGGATGAATATTATAGGCTGTAAAATGTTCCAAAAAAAAAAACACATTAAAATATCATAAAGTTAATCCTGTCAAGTCAATCATTATGCTTCTAGCTTTTAAATAAAATTAATATTGTGCAGTTTCCGCAATTTAGGACATTCTATTGTGCTGTTTATTCCGATAGAGAGAACTGATCTTTTAATCTTCCTGCACTAGTGGTACTGCCTTAGAAGCTTTCTTCTAATGAAATTTATACATCAGAAATGTTCTCCTGAGAGAGAAAGAAATTGGGATGTGAAGGAGGGGCAGCTAGGCAGGGAAGAGAGAATGCTGAAGATATTGAGTAATTGAAAGAAAGAAAGAGCCAGAGCTGTAACAGAACAGCCTGGAGTCCTTTGAGCGCCACTAGAGGACTTCGGAAACTGTGGATTCAGTCTTCATCACATCCCTTCATCAGAAAGATAAAAAGAAGGAAATAAAATGCTAAGAATGCATGAATACGGCAATCACACAGAAGGAAGCAGCAAGGATCTTTGCAATTAAATGTGATGTAAAAAAAGGTGAATGCAGCAATGACAGCGGAAATGCAGTTCTTAGAACAATTAAGGCTTACAGCATTCCTGAACTTAGATTTTGTTTACAAGGTGACTTTTTATTGATACTCTTTAACATTGTGACTTTCAAAGGTGATCTTTTAAGTACATCATTTAGATTTTTGGAGGGTAATGGTGGTACTATTCTACATTATTCAACAAGGATGAATTAGGATGAATACGGATGAATAAACTGACCAACACTGACAGTAATGGCATTCATAATATTGATATGTTTCTATTTCAAGTAAATTGATGTTTCCTTTAAACTTTAATTTATCAAAGAATCTTAAAAAACGGTATCTTGGTTCTTGCTAAAATATGTGTCGGCATACTAGAGAGATCCCTGAACGATAGTAATGACTTCTGAAAGCAATGTCATCAGCTTTGCCATTGTGGGAATAAATGACTTTTACATTCCTAATCCTAATTCCTCAATTTCCTCTGTTTTACATAGAAATGAGATGCAGAGGAGGAGGTAATATTTTGAGGCCAAACACTGAATATGTATAGTCACTCTCGGAAATAAAGGTCCACAAGCTAAGGTACACATTTCTACCTTATGGTTCTATACAGTATTGATGCATCAAAACTACGTGTTAGTATCTAAACTAGGGGTGCCCAAACTTTTTCATTTGAACCAAAACCAAATATCACTGATGGGCCAAAGCTAAATATACCAAACTATTTTACATTAAAATTGCCATGGGTAATTTCCTAATTCATTAGAAATAAAAAAAAACAACAACATTATTTTGAATATTAACTAATGCAATATAACTTTTTCCATTAAAACTTATTGCAAAAAAAAAATAAATAAATAAACCATCACATATACAACACAGTGAAGTTTAATGCGGAATACACTAGTCAAGCAGAATCTGCCTTTGCCTTAATTCGCTCTCCAAAGTCTCTGCGTTGTCTTCTATCCATCGTATGTACATTTTAAACTAAATCTTATTAATTTACACCATTTACATGGAAACATTTAATTTCTGATTTTTTTTGTAGCTTAACAATAAAGCAAACAAATATAAGGTTACATTTAAATTTGAAATGGAAATCTCTAAACCATTCACAGATGGCATAGCGGGCCAAATCAAAGGTTACCATGGGCCAACTTTGATCTAAACAGTACAATACTATAACTTTACAATTTTAATTTTAATAATACTAGGTGATTTTCATGTGTATTTTTATTAGTAAATCCAGTTATGTTATGCAATCATCTGTAACCATGTGTTCACACTGCCACTGGCGAAAGCATCAAAGTAGCCAGAAGTCATTCATTTTCAATGAGAGCCAGCTACGAGCTCCGTCTAAAACAGCGCAGTGTGTTTTGGATGCTGTGATTGTCAAAGAGGGTTAAAAGTAATTTAATAGTAAAGAAGTGGGTTTATGGTAATGAGCTATGACATGGTTCGGCGACAACCTCTCCGAATGTACAAGTCCACGTCTTGGGAGGGTTCCAGAGCATACAGTCCAATAAACTTTCCGATAGCATTAGTTCCCAAGCAAAACAAAGCACAGAGTTTTATTTGCTTTGTGGGTTTCCCAGTTTGTAATGTAGGAAAAAATAACGTTAACTTAAATATATCTTCTTATAAACAGCATGTTGAAATTAGGCTAGACCTTAAACATGAACACAAAAGCCTCACTACACAAGGAGCTTTTAATTGATTTATTTCATTAGAAAACATGTAAACATTACTCGCAGGGTGGTGACGCGCACCCCTCAAAAATGGTAACTACAATTCACAACAACGCATATCGCAAGCTCTCTGTTTGGTCGGCTTGGTAGCTGTGACCAGTGTAGGTGGGACTGAGAGCCGTGCGAACCTGCTGAAGTGAGTGTTTACACGTGTGGAGTCCTATGAAGGAGCCCTAGTTGGAAGCTATTGTTTTGTGTTTATCTTATGATTAATGTTGTTGCAGGTCTGCTGGTTCCTGCCTCTAAATGAGCGAGTTTTAGCTACTTGTACATTTAAGTTAGCGTTCAGAAAAAACTAAAAACCCCACGAGGAAACACGACACAGAGGAACATAAAAACCTACTGCCAGCTAGTGTTTCAGAAGTATTATTTTAGAGCAACACAAACAGCACGCAGAAGTATAAACCATGAGTCACACCGATCACTCGACGCAGAAGTATAAACCAGCCTTAAAGGGTCATGAATAGGGATGGGTATCGTTAAGGTTTTAACGGTATTACTACTTTTATTGATACCACTTATCGATTCGGTACTTTAACGGTTTTCATAAAAAAAAAAAAACACAAACAAATTGAACAGAATTAACAACACTGTTTTATTATTACGTTTTTTATGTAAAATAAAACAAAACCAATAACTGTAAAACAAATAATTTTTTTTTTCCTGTAAAAGAATGTCCAATAATTTGAAGAAAAATTACTTTTAACCATTCTTTTAACCAGAAGTCGGGACTTTTCTTGGTTTATTGTGCTCCCTGCAGTTGAAAATACCCTCTTTGAGTTGCAAATGCAGTTAAATGAGATAAATGAGATAATGTTTAGGATTTTTCATTAACGCATTTACATAAATGAGTTAACTGTGTTAACTGTGGTTTTAATACAGTTTTGGAGCATCTTGCAATGTAAAAATAAGCAGTTTTTTTTTTTTATAATTTCTCAAGCAGTTTATTATTAGGCTATTCATAGGCTATATTTGTAAATACAGCTGATGTAAAAGCATTTTTAATGTTTAAGATTTATTTAGGCTACTGCAGAAAAAAAATACTGTTTTTCTTGTAACCAAATGTGTGTGTTTATTTAACTATTAATGTTATACTAATTTAGGTGATAGACTGCTGGCATAACAATGTGGATGATGTAACGTTATCGTTAGTAGCTAAGCAATCAAAAACGTTTCATTACTTTTCATTGCAGCTAATTGCACTTTTGAAAGATACTTTCACTTAGCCGGATTGCTTGCACTTCCGCTTTTACAAGAAAACAACTTGTTGTGTTTGTTGCAACGGGTATTGTTGCTGTCCATTCGGGAAATACAACCAGTTTGGTTCGCTCCGTAAGCTTACGAGCTGTGTGCGTGTGCTAGTCTGTGTTGCGAGCTATGTGTGTGCTTAGCGCGATCCTCCGCTGAGTGTGCACGCACAGCCGAGAACTGTGAAGGCTTTTATACGTGACATGCTGACCGAAAACACAAGCATTTCTCATGTGAGATTGCCAATTGTGCAGATGAATATGGAATATGGCAAATTAGAAAAGGTTGGTCAGTTAAATTATGCAACTGTAAGTAATGTTTATTCAGCAATAATTCTCCAGTACCGATAGCAGAACCGTTAATGTCAGAGCTTATCGATACTTTGGTCTTTTATAATTTAGCACCGAAACCGATAAAGTACCAAGTTTCAGTACCCATCCCTAGTCACGAAATGCCAAAACACATTTTTTGAGATGTTGACAGTCATATATGTGTCAAGTGAAAATTGGTAGTTTTTGCGTTGTTTTGAGCAAATTCGTTCTTTCGGTTTATAAAGAAACTTTGAAGCTACGTCACTGCGATGAGATCATTGTGTAAATTCCAGCATGGAGACTTGATGTCTGTACCATAATGTCTGTGAATGAGGTGTAACTTCATTATTATTATGTATGATATAGCTTCGAAGAATGTTTTTACCTGTTACAGTGTTTAGACGGCAGAGAGACGCCACGTTGTGTTGCCAACCATAATTAAAATGGGTAGTAGAAGAAGAAGTGTTTAGAGACATGGCTCGTCAGTGTTGCATTTATAAATGTGCCGCAGCAAAGGTTTTGCTTCCATTTTCCCACGATGAGAGCACAGCTGGTGTGTGAACCCACATTTGTGGGTTACAGTGGTCTACTAACACCTGACCAAAATTTGTTTGTAAAGAACATTTTTTACCTGAGAGCTTTTTGCATCTGGAAATTGTGAAATCCGGATTTGCCATTCGTTTTTTTTTTCTTTTTTAAAAAGACGCAGTTCCAGTTTGTGTTGATTGTGCTGTCTCTACGGATTTGGTGTGTGATCAATGTTCTTTGTTTACTCAGATGGCAAAGTTAGTTAGTAAAGTCAGCAGTAGCCTACTTTTTCCGTTTTTAAAGACGTACCTCAGTCAAAAACATTTAGTTAGTGAGTTTACAGTACGTTAATATCACTACAATATTATAGACTGAAAGATCCGCTGTAAGTGCTGCTCTCCGAACGTAACATTGTAAAAACCTTAAACAAACAATTGACAGGATAGTCTATACACGCACGGCTGTTTAACGCTATTCTCTGCACCTACCGAGTCTCTGCATCTACTGAGCAATTTAAGTCTCCTGCCGCTGCTTTCAGATGGAGTAGCATTTACTACACATAGCCATAGAGCTATGCAAAAGACTGTAGTAGATCTAATCAATGTGATTAGGAAATCGAAAATAATCATCAATCATTAATAGTCATTCTGTGATTTTTGTTGCTTTTATGTGATTTATGGTTTTGTGTTGCTGCTATATTTGAAAGCATGTGAAAATACCACACTAAAAATCATGGTTTTACTCATCCCACTTCATAACTTCTGTCAAATGTTTTAAATAAATCCTTCTGTGAGATTATTCCGTAGTCGATAGTGATTAATAGTCGCATTGAATTGAAAATAGTTAAATCCTCTCTTTGATTTCCTGAGTATCTTCTTTGTGGTGTATTACAGAGCTTTGTTTCCTTGAGTAGCTCTGGATGACAGTCACGGCTTTTACTAAATCATGATTTTGGTGATTCATTACAATTTATCATGCAGCCCTAACTAATATGTACCTTCAAGCATGGACCTTTTCAGTACAAGCAATTACCTTTTGAGAAGGTGACCACTTGTGTAGCTTTATTTCAAAGAGTGTATTGTAATCATTGCAGCTTTTTCTTTCTCCATCCCCTCTTGAAGTCTATGGTATAGCCTAATGTAAAAAGCCTATAAGCACCGTGATGTAAAAAGATGTTAAATCTGGCACAAAGATAGAGGAAGTTTCAAAGCAGCATACAGAGGGGAGTGATTTTTAAACATGATGAAATGCTATTACTTTACAAACACAATATGTTGAATGTACTGTGGAGTGCCATCTTGTGCTCAAAAATAACAATAAAAAAAGCAAATGGATTTACATTAGTTTTACTAATTATCATGAGACAGGTCTATAAAGATTCCTTATATCATGCCAGAAACACTAAAACTAATTATTTTTTTCTGATAAAACTATAACATTTTTGTCCACTTTTTAGCTTTTTTTCCCCTACATTTTTTTATTCCCTCTAGACCAGGGATCCTCAATTCTGGCTCCCAAAATTTTCTTTAATGCAGAGTTAAGCCCAACCCTGATCAAACTCTTTATTCTCTCACTCTTTAAACTCTCACTCTTTATTTGCATTTAACAGAGGGTACGTCTGAAGCTTGTCGCAGACACAGTCGAAGTGATAAAGAGTTAGAGCTAAACTCAGCCGGATCTTGCGAGGCACATTTGAGGATCACTGCTTACATTTTCACCAAATTTGATCGGGATCATGTTCAGACCATACAAAAAGTTATAAGTAATTATATATGTCATTAACCAATGGGCAATATGCACAGCTAGTGTTTTTCAGCCAATGGTGAACTTCCGGTGAAAGGTTTATGTGACTAATTTAAATTTTAGAAGGTTTGAGACCCACTTTATATCTATGTCTGTAAAGCAGAGAATATTTTTTTAAGAAAGTAGATCCCAAACATGGCAATTTTGTAGTGGACAGACTGTTCACTGGCAGCGCTTGGGCTGGCTAACTGAAAATTAAAAGTCTTTGTGCATATACTCCATTGCATAGCTTGATGCCAGACTGTATCCCTGCAAAGCTTTGACATGTTAACGTCAAACTTTGTGGGTCAATTGTCACTGCACACTGACCACACTAAATTAGTTTCAGTAAGCCAATATTATGGTTAGTTGACCATATGCATGGTGACTGGATTTCAGTTAGCCAGCCCAGGCATGTACTTGATGTGTTTAAGATCTGCCCTGTTAAAAATATACAACAATTAGGCAACAATATACATTGCCTAATTGAGACATTAAAAGTGTATTACACAAGGGACAAGAAGCTCTGCATTAATTGCATTGTGCTGAGTGGAGACTTTAAAATATTTTATCATAGTATTTTTATGGATGTACATACAGTTAAAGTCAGAATTATTAGCCCCCTATGTTTATTTTTCCCTCCAATTTCTGTTTAACAGAGAGAAGATATTTTCAAGACATTTCTAAACATTATAGTTTTAATAACTCATTTCCAATAACTGATTTATTTTATCTTTGCCATGATGACAGTAAATAATATTTACTAGATATTTTTCAAGACACTTCTATACAGCTTAAAGTGACATTTAAAGGCTTAACTAGGTTAATTAGGTTAACTAGGCAAGTTAGGGTAATTAGGCAAGTTATTATATAACAATGGTTTGTTTTGTAGACTATTAAACAAAAAATATAGCTTAAAGGGGCTAATAATTATGACCTTAATGTTTTTTTTTAACAGCCTTTATTCTAGCCGAAATAAAGCAAATTAGACTTTCTCCAGAAGAAAAAATATTATCAGACATACTGTGAAATTTCCTTGCTCTGTTAAACATCATTTGGGAAATATTTAAAAAAAAGACAAAAAAACAATTCAACGGGGGTTTAATAATTCTAATTTCAACTGTAGTATGGTTGTGCTCACTTGTTGGCCCCTCACGGCACTTTGATTTAATCGTCTTTTGATTTAATTTTACCATTGAACATCTAAACGAACGCTTAGATCTGTTTGAAGAGTTTGTTTACCCAAAAATTACAATGACCTCTTCATTTACTCTCTCTCATGGCAGGGTTTTAAACATTTATAAGTTTCTGTCTTTTGTTGTTGTTTTGTGTTCAACAAAATGAAGAAACTCAAATAGGTTTTGAACAAGTGACAGGTGAGTAAATGATGATAGAATTTACATTTTTGGGTGAACTATCCCTTTACGTGCTGCTTGCAACTATATTTACAAATATTACCAGTTTACAGTATTTTGTGCAAGTAATTCTGCCTTGGTGAAGATCAAAGACTTAAAAAAATAATTAAGATATCATATAATGATACAGTAAATTATAGCTGAATAAAGAGTTCACTTCATTTAAATGACATACCATAAACCGCAAACACCTTTGTTTTATCTAGTATCTAGTAATGTAGTAAGTTTAAAAAGTGTAAGTGTACAGGTAAGTGTAAAATTCTGGTGAAAAACAGGCCAATCTGAACAAAACCGACCATTATAAATATACAGTTATATTAAACGTTCTATGTATGTAGGACTCTTATTTTGAAAATGGGAGAGGCAGGGAGACTAAAGCCTGCCACGCCACATCTTTATATGAGCTGTGTCTCATTTCAGAGGGGTAAGTCCTTTGAAGTCCACACAGGCCGAACCGAGCATTTTGAAATGAGATGATCTAGCCTACAGAGGACAGATCTCATAACCAGGCAACTGTAACAGTTGCCGTCAAGCAGTAATAAAAATTTTAATGACTTTTTCAAAGTAATTTTAAAACTTATTTTAATCAATTTGAAGTCAAAGCAAGTTTACAGAAGCTGGAAATATATTTCCCTTTATCTATACATGTACACATAAAACATGTATCCTTCATTACCTGGGAAACGCAGGACGCTTTTTGAGGCTGCATTTGAAGGAAGCCTTCAAATTTTTTAAAAATGAGACGTGATGACGCAGCGCCCTTCAAATGCATCCTTTGGAGGATGCAGCCTTTGAAATGAGACAAAGTTATTGTTTTCTATACGTTGCTATGCTAGCGATGCAAGCATACAGTGAATGGCTAATGGCACAGAGTGTGTGTAAACTCATAGTAAACAATGCTTAGAATGTGCAAAGTCATGCCACTTCTCTTAATATCATTTGTATTTAAAGATGAAGCTTCATGTAATAGACCTAAATGTCTGACAGTACTGATAATTTTTGTAAAAATCTGGTATTGACTAGTGTGGTACACATCATGTCATGCATTCCTTAGTAAATTTATTATAAAAATATACAATGTGGCACTTTCAACATTACTTTGTTTAGACAGCTTAAGCAACAAGCTGGCTTAACCAGAGATGCAAGTTATCACCAAATTCCAAATTCCCTTTTAATCCGCAAAATCCAAAACAAAACCGACACTAACTGACAGATGAAAGATGTGATATCAATGTCAAATAACCATAATGCTCAATCTGCTGTTGTCTTTAGTCTTATCTGCCAAAGTACTATTGATAAAGTTCTCACTATGTGCTGCACGACTAAACAATCAATTACGCTCCATCAATGTATTGATACAGGGTCAAAGGTTAGTCTTAGTATCCCGTAAGCCACTAGACATTTTGGCTAGTCACTCTCATTCACCATGATCCATGTGAGGGGGTTTCACCCACACTGTCTGCTGGTTGTTTCATTATGTCAATAGAGCCTCTTCATCTTCATTCTGTGCTCAGATGAATATGTGCGTCCATTCATGTTCATAGGCTGGTGAATAGACCATTGGTTGAATGCATTTTGTAGAGACTGTCTTGTCTGGGAGAAAATTTAATGGTTTCGCTTCAGTCTGTTTAGACATAGTACCTAACGTTCTTTAGTAAGGTGCTTTTGTTAATGTCATCCTCTGCATTAAACACAGGTATGCAGGGAATGGTGAGCAGAAAGTGACGATTGTCTTTTCATATCAACCAGTTTTTGCTAGAAGAGACAGTCCAAGTGGAGAGATATTTGGCAGATGTCAAGGTGGTATTGGCAGTGGTCATTGCAGGTGTTATTCTGGGGTTGATTTTAATCTCACAGGACCCTTGAGGGAGGACGGAGAGCTGGGAATGTCTAGAGTCGTAACCCCCATCTTTTTCAGTGACGATTCATCCGTAACAGAGATGGAGCGAGTGAAGCTGGGTCGAATTGCAGGATCAGAGCCTGAAAAAAAAGACGAGACAATCAGTTTTTGTCACAAACAAGGGCTTGATTTAGTGTAACATGTTGCATGAGTTAAATGATGTTTGATGAGTCATGATGACTTGCAAATTAATAATGAAGTAGCATCTTATAGAAATGATTAAAGCCTTCAATACCTTGCATACCCGTAGCTGTACCCTGACATGTACACAGTGGTGGAAAGAATACTAAAAATCATACTCAAGTAAAAGTACCGTTACTTTCTTAAAAATGTGGTGCAAGTAGAGTAAACGTATCTGTTGTAAATATTACTCTAAGTATGAGTAAAAAGTAGCCTTTTTAAAAGTACTCAAGAGTAGTGAGTATATGCTGTCAAAAGTTTATATGTTTACATGTAATTTGTGCATGTGTGTGTGTAAACGTAACATTCTGTAGTGCATTTAAATATTGCCCAGAAGGTACACTATATCATGAGACATTAATATTAGGTTAGATTTAGGTTGTAATTTCAGGTGACCAAAATTAATTGTCAAGCCAGCAGCTAAGGACAGCGTTATTTTGATGTCCAATAATGACGTCAAATGACGTTGATATTTGGTTAATATTAGGTTGTTAGAAAGTGACCAAAATCCAACGTCGAGCCAACATCTTAAACCAACATCATATATGACGTCAAATACTGACATTTATTTATCAGGTACAGCAACCAAAATCCAGTATCTGATAGATGTCATAGGGGTAATGTTCACACAATGTCAAGCTGTAACATCATTAGACATTGATATTTAGTTGGTTTTAGGTTGGACATTGGATATTGATATTAGCCTGACATTGAGTTCTGACGTCAACCCGATTTTCCTTTCCAAACTAAATGCAAAGTCCCCATCACATTAGGGTTCAACGTCAATCAGACGTCATGTTGACGTCCTGTGCCTGCTGGGTGTTTAAGGCCATTTCAGTCATACAGTAAACGTCTGTCATCTTCTCATTAGTGTCTCTGGGTCAATGCGCATAAAGATTTTGAACATCTTCATGGACACTTTTAATACTTACAAACAGTTTTGCTGCAATTATAAAGTGCACACATCTTAGGGTAGTTAGTTATGATGCGATTTTACCTTCTATGGTATGTGAGATTTGATTGGACAGGAATCTTAGGACAGATTTTTCTAATCCCCATAGACAAGAAAAATAAAGTGGTTACTGCAGTTTAAAAGTAGTGGAGTAAAAGTATAGATACTGCAAAAAATGTACTCAAGGAAAAGTAAAAGTACACATTCATAAAATGACTCAGTCAATTACAATTCCTGAGAAAAACTACTCAATTACAGTAATTTGAGTATTTGTAATTAGTTACTTTACACCACTGCATGTACATGACGCTCACCTCTAAAAAAGTCACAATGGGACGACGCAGAGCACGATATCTGTCATTGGCCTGCTTGGTATAGCTGTGAAAACTGTGGGAGGGCCAATTTACCTCACATATACTATTCTCAGATCCTCACACACATGCAAAAGCAAAGTAAACTTTGGGCTTTAGTCTTTACAGTGGCAGCACACACTGTATAAAGTTTCTTAAAGACATTTTTTTCATAACCAAATGTGCCTTACAAGTCTTAAAAACTGAAGCCAAAATATTTAGAGCATCGCCTAGTGGCTGGCTGCAGTATATTTAATAAACCTTGCCTTTCTCTGTGTAAGCAAATCGGAAGCAAATCAAACTAACAAAACTACTGTTACTTTAGCATCCCATGCATTTCCATTGCAAATTCAAAACACAGGGAAAGAAACTCGACATAGTGGAACATAGAAAACAAGCATTTTTAGTTGTTTTTGTGAATTTGTGTGAATGGGGATCACTTTGACAACATTGAGAGTTGGTTCAGCATTTATCATTAGCCATGTTTCTATCTTAACATGAAGCAAATTTTTTCGAAGTTCACAAAAGAAAAATTAGGAGTGTTTCCATTACGTTGTTAGAGTGGCTAACTAGTATTGGTAACCTAGTAACCAACAGTAAATAAAGCAAGCATAATGGAGGCAGCTGATTTAATGTTTATGTTAATGTTTACTAAATCAGAGTTGATTTGGCAAATGTGTTCCCATCTCTCATTTTTTGCAGTTCAAATCCACCTCAAGCAAGCGTTAAATCTTTTTCTTTGCAAATTAAGAGATTTATTACTCAATTTGCTCATCTAATACTTCAAAATGCGGATTAAAACAAGGTGATTGAATCCTAGCTATAGATATGTAAGCATTCCCTTAAACTTAATCCTTGAACTTATTCCCTTAATTTATATTTTTACTTATATTAGCATACTTGCACTAGAAAGCTCAGTCTATCAAAATGGGCTCTTAGGGCGTATTCACGCTATGCTATCCGAACCGTGCCCAGGCCCGTTTCCTGGATCGTTTGAGAAATGTGACTGCTCTGAATCAGGCTCAGGCACGGTTCACTTGGGTGGCCATGGCCTGGTTGGAAGAGGTGGGCCTGAGCACAGGTTCACTTGGGCTCAGGCGCGGTACTGCAAGCGTGCCTGAGCCCAAAACTGAAAGCGAGACGTGACTTTTAAGGGACTGTTTGATATGGATTAGTTAATCGTTTGTACTGTTCAATGAACGCAATGAACGTTGTAGTTTATTAAAGACGCAAACCTCTCACTGCACAACAGCTGCACCTTCAGCAAACCTCCTAATTCCTGCAGCACGAGGACTTTATGATTGTTTATGAGCGTCAAAAGTGGCTGATCTGTTCGGCAAAATATTTGACTGCATGTCACCGCAAATCAAACGACTTATGACGATATAACTAAAGAAATCTCCACTGTGCTGAGTGATTACTGAACAGTGCATCATCGATGACGTAAGCAAGCCCAGGCCCGAATGTAATGTGAGTGCGGGCCATTGGGGGAGATGGGAGAGGGGACAAGCTTGCTTTGGCCCATTTCAAGGCAACGTACATAGTGTGAGTACGCCCTTAGTATGCACAAACCCATGTGGTCAAAACAACAATACTAGAAGGATTCAATATCATCTAATGTCTTTGTCTATACCAAAGTTGTTATTGATAAAAATGTCTTCGTGCTCATTCATCATAAAGTTGCAGATATCTTATGAATGGATCACAAATGCAATCATCAACATGGCCATCTATTGTTTTTTTTTGTATTTTTTAGTATTATGCTGTGTTTTTGTTCTGTTAGAATTTTTTTCCCAATGTTTTGTCACCTTGTTGACAAATGAAGTAATACTAAATCAAATCAAAACATATATGTGGGCTATGTATTTGGAGCATTTTGCTTGCTTTTTCTCTGGCATGTTACCTGGGCTGGCAATGTCACTCTTGAGTTTGCAGTTGGTCTCCTCCTGTTGTTTTCTCTCATACTCTCTCACCTGCTCGAGAGTCATTCCTGCACGTACAGATATTTGTTATGCATTTAACTGTGTATTTGCGTTAAATTAAGACAGATGACGACTTCTCTCGGGTATACTGATCAAAGCATGTGCTTAATTATGGTAATGAAGCATCGCAGAACGTCTCATTTACCATGCCACTCGTCAATCCATGCCACCGCCTGTCTGTGTCCCACCAACAGAATGTCACGAATGTTCTATGATGAATCACAACATGGCGCGATATGACACAATGATGGGATTGCGTGACTAAGCAGCATAATGCAATGTGCGTGAGAGGATGTAGTGGTGGTCAATACCCTGTGAACAAAGTCTTCTGTTCTTCCCTGGAAGCCGTAAACCTCAAAGCTGCAGGTCACTCTCTTGTAGGAGCACATGATGGGTTTGGTGTCGTTCCTCCAGCCGTCCACTAGGGGTCCCCGGCCTGTTTTCTCCGACACCCAGTCGCTCAGATCCTGTTTGTTTTAAGTAGACACACATTACCTGCTGAGTGAGCAGATCATTGCTTGTTCTTGTGTGTCTGTGTGTGTGTGTGTGTGTTGCATGCTGTGCGTGATTCACTGTGCAGGGGTGACATTACATTTCACAGTCAATGCCATTTTTTACGCACTAGAGGAACAAATCGCAGGCTTTTTGTTGTGGGACCTACAGTGCTAGATATGTTTGATACATGATTATCTAATGTGGAATTAACATACAGTATAGCTAGCATGGAAAGTAGTGTTAAACACATCACATTTTTTTTTTAGCTCTGGCTAGTGGATTTTCAGTGGTCTAACAATTAAAAATTCTAACGATCATGTTTTTTTGATCTGATTGAACCGATTTTCTGGTAAAAATCTAAAATTAAAATCTACAGTAAAATCTACTTGTGAATTGCTGCAAAAAAGGTTTTTGATTAATGAACAAATTTTATATGAGCATACATAATACATGTTTCATGTTTACAATATATATTGGAAACCTGATGATGATAATGATAATGATAATGATAATGATAATAATAATAATAATAATAATAATAATAATAATAATAATTTTTTTATGCAGACATTTTCTGGATTCCACTTGTTTTTTTGTTATTTTTTTCTTAAATGCTTTTCTAACCATTTTAATGGTTAGATCAGGGGTCGGGATAAATATATGAAGCTTCACATTTTAAGCAATCCATGAATAAAGAAAGGACAATTTCTGGAATTTTTTTTTATTTTCACCAACATCAATCATGAATGTTGTTTGAATTTACGTGTGTGAGGTTACAATAGAAACATAAAAGTTCTTTGCTCTTTATAGGTTGTTTTAACATGACGTCATTGATGCCGTGCAAAATTCAGATGGAGGGCAGAAAGTGATTCTTCTACATGAATTAGATGATCAGAACATCAAAATGTTTCTGTTTTATGTCGTTTATAATTGTTTAAATCGGCCATAGTAAGAAATGCCAAACAGCTTAATTCTTGTGACAGCACCAATAAAGATTATATACAGGCCTAGCCATGTGAATATGGAGCTAATAATATGCCAAAACAATCTGAATTTAAATTGTGTTAATTTGAATTATTGACAATTGTAATTTAATAAATGTGAATTTGTATATGCAATTCAAGCTTATTCACAGCTATGCACACTCGAATTGGACGAAACAACCTTTTATTGTTGTTTTATTGAGTTCTTAATTATTTTGCAGAGAAATTACATTTAAAAAGGAAATCATAAGTGTATTTTTTATTTTTTAAATCGTAAAATATTATTGAAGGGAGACAGCTGGAGAGCCAAATATTTTTGGTCAAAGACCCACATGTGGCTTGTGAGCCATAGGTTCTTTACCACTGGGTTAGATCCATGTAGTAATCAAAACAACATGTATAATCATAAGCTATGAATTATTGTTATTTATAATTACATGTATACAGTTTTAAAACTTTTATTTCAAAACTACTTTAAGAGCTTTTTTGTTTAAGTCTTAAAATGGAAGAAAAAGGAGTTTGTTCCTTTAAAAAGTAAAGATAAAAGAGATTTAAACCTTTTTTAAAAAGCATGGCTTTTTTCATTTCTCATCACAGCATTCATTAAACTTAAGCATTCAACTTTAGCTTTGCTATTACTGTGTAGTAACCATTTTTTTAACATGTTTACCTTTTAAAATAAAATAAATTGGTCAAAACCACCAGACTGTTAATTTTACATATATTTATGCTTTATAAGATTGTTAGGCCATATGTTGTTTAATTATCCATGAAGATTGTTAGTCATTTTAAAAACTGTATTCAATTATTAAGGCCAGCGTTAACTCTATTAAAGTGTATGGAAAACCTTTAGGTTTTTTTTTTGAAAAAAACAAAACAAAAACAAAACTTTTTTTAAAATAAATTATCCCCCCCCCCCCAATTTCTGTTTAACGGAGAGAAGATTTGTTCAACACATTTCTAAACATAATAGTTTTAATAACTCCTTTAATTGCTTTTAATAACTTCCTTAATTCCTTTTTTTCTTTGCCATGATGACAGTAAATAATATTTGACTAGATATTTTTCAAGACACTTCTATACAGCTTACAGTGACATTTAAAGGCTTAACTATTTATCTAATAGCTTATTTATTTAGCTATTAGATGATGTGTAAATCTCAATTTCACTAATGACATGTTGTGTGATCACATATAATGTAATGTAATTTAATATAATATACAGTATTATTTGAACAACTTTAATTCCCCCATTTGTTTTTGGTCTCATGGACTGATACCTGTATAATAGCTTTGTCTTTTGTCAACAAGTCTGATCTTGTCTTTGGTGTGTCTCTTCTGTTTTGTTTTTTTCCACTTCTCCTCACCGACAAACTAATCCTTTTGGATTTGTCTTATTCCTAACTCGGCACATGACAGCTATGGATTTGAGGTTGCGCATGAGTGAATCTGAGAGTGTAACATGGAAACACGATTTGCTGCGATGTATTATTTGTCCACTGAAATAGTAGCAGATTGCGATGAACTGTATCTCTAATAAGAGCACGCTGAGGAATGTGGTTTTTATGTAAGACTTGTGTTGTGGTTTTGCTTCTGGACTCGTTTGCTCTTATACATCTCTGCACGTCTCTGTGTCATTTAAATGCTAACTTTGAAGAGATTTGCACTGCTGTGAGGCTGCAGAGACCTGGAGACCACAAGACAGTTATTTCTCAAGCTGTTCACTGTTCAGTATCTGAGAAGTGAATTAAGTGTGAAGAAGCTGAAAGAGTTGTTATTAATAATAACATTAGTCCGTATTAATTACCTATAAACACTGTCAAACACCCAACATATGGGCTATTTGTATAAATATTACATTGCTAAAGAGGCAGTTTACCATGAAATGAAATATCTGTCATCATTTCCTAAAGTGCTAGTAAATGTGCTAACCCTGTTTAATTTCTTCAGTTTCATTTATGTTTTAAAGAATGTTGAAAACTGGAAGCCTTTGACATCCACAAATATGCAAGTCAGTGGCTTCCTGTTTCCTTTTTCCTGTCTTAAAGATATCCTCTTGTTTTAATTTGTTTTGGAAGCAATAGAGAGTCAGTAAATGATAGGTACATTTTCATTTTGGTTGCTGTGGTGAGCTATTATTTTTACAGTCTGTGTCTAAAATGCTATTTATAGTATTACATATTTGGTTTTATACTGTATTATACAACACAGGCTAATTATAGATACGTATCCCTGTACACATTTCTGGACAGTTCGAAATACGTCCCAGGAGTTATGCGTTTTTTTTTTTTTTGCATTTTTTGTTGTCACCAATCCACCAGAGGGTGCTGTGTATGCTTTTTCAGATCTCAAACTTCTCTCGCGAGTGCCATTCGAAACTGCTGTTCTCGTGTATATCCACCAGAGGCCGCTGTTGACTGACTGACCGATCCCACCCACCCCCTTCCCTAAACCCAACCGATTGTGATTTCAAAAGCACAGATTGACCCACCCACCACCTACCCTAAACCCAACCGACAGGGTTTTCAAAAGAAATCCAGAAAAAGAAAAGCCCTTGTGGCCGCCTAATTTTTTACCACCTTTTAGCACGCTCTCTGGCTGCATAATTTGTGCTGTCCAGAAATGTACATGGTGGTATGTTTTCAAACTGAGTTGGTATTATATAGTGTCACAGTCAAAGACCATTTTACTTAATAGCATGCTCTAAATTACACTTCTAAATGAATAAAAATTTGATCAAACAACACTGTTAGACATTTTATTGTGTTTTTGCGGTAACTTACTGGCAGCACTTACTACCCCTTTACAGTAACTTGCTGTAAATGTGTTCTACAGTAGCAGGGCCCTACCTCAATTTAATTTTACAGTAAAAACGCCTTACCGCAACTTCTTTTTATGGTTCGTTGTCATTTAAATGTAAAATTATGATAATTTTACAGTATTAAATTTGTACAGTACTTTTACTACTATTTTATTTACATTTAACACTAGCTGTACAAAACTTTTATTTTTAGTATTTACTATTTAATTGAATAAATTCCAAACAAGTGACAAAATCATTTACAATGTGTTTTTATTATTTGTTATCTCCATTTAAAATGGTTTACAAAAGTAAATTTTATTCATCTATCTATTTGCAATATATAACTTTAAAATTGCAGCAAAGGCTACCAGTGAAATTAAAACCGCTCCAGTGTAAAGAGATTTTGGAATAATTATTTACTAAATAATTCTGCATTTTGCATCTGATTAAAATAGACAAATCATTGGTCTGTTAATGTCTGCTGATTTTATTACCCTGACAGTAAGGTAGGTAGGTTAATAAGGACCAAAAGGTAGGTAATTAATTTATATATTTACAACATTGTATTAATTAATTATTTTTATATTATATTATATTATATTATATTATATTATATTATATTATATT
>CAIGQZ010033112.1:3959071-3972539 GCA_903798205.1 Danio tinwini
ATATATATATATATTATTCTTTTTAATTGTTTGGGCTTTTACCAAAATCTGGCTCAATTCCATGTTAACAGCTCATTTAGAAATATTATTCCCAGGAAAAAAAACATGATGTGTTAAAAACTTATTAGCACTTAATAGCACAGGCTCTGTACTATTGTCTACAGCAATTTCAATGTTGTGTCGCTTTAAAAGCAAACAAAAGCAAAAAATCTATTTATTTGTCTGTCTGTCTGTCTGTCTGTCTATTTAACTATCTACACTTCTTATTTTTCTTTTTATCTGTGGCAGCTTCCTCCTTTGCCGTTACCTTAACCTGCAAGTCTATATTTTACTAATTATGTAGATCATAAAGAACTGTATGCTTCTCAAGCTCTATGAGAAGTGGCATTCATGTCTTTTCAGGTGAACTCAGAAGACAATCACCTGTGATATCATGTGATTTATTTATTTATTTATTTTTTAGATTGTCAGCATGATGTACATTTTTAATAATATTTATATAATATAGTTTCACTTCATTCTTCATATAAGAGGTGCCTTTAAACTGCCATCACAAAAAAAAGCCTTTTATATAAACTATTAAATAGGTTTCAGTATTTCAGAACTACAAATTTTTCTATTTTTTTATATAATAAATATTGATATACTGATATGCTGCAACATCCTCTTTAAATTCGAGATCAATGTAGCAAATTTGAAGCTCTGTTTGGTTGTAAAACCAGCATCTGCAGGCATTTCTATAAAATAGCATTAGAATAAGTGCATATTTAAGTTAAAAATATATATTTTTGCAAATTGTATTTCAGTTAGTTTTTCATTGACTGTTGTTGTTTGTTCAGTTTCATTTTAGTTTTTCCATTTATTCTGAGTTTCAAATATTATTTCATATAACGTAAATGTTTTAGACCAGTAGTTTTAAGTTTTAGTTTCCATTTACTAAAATAACCTAGGTGTAAACGCTGCCTATAATTTGTGCTGCTATTTATAGTGGATACTGTATACGCATGCTTGAATTTCTGACATTTTCCACACTCCAGAGACTGCTAACAAACTGAAGAGTGAGGAAACTTTCACTTTTGTCTGGTTCAAACAGCTTGTTTTAAAACACTTTTTTACAAGCTTCGGGAGGATCTCAGTATCAGCAACAAGTGGATGGTTTATTTTTAACACTGTGTAATGGAGAGATTGCAAAGAGAAAGCCATCAGCTGTACTGGAACTGACAGCAGCTACCTTGCATGTTAATAATTAATAATACAAATAGTTAAGAACTTCACAATTATTTGTTTGTTGATGATGATTGTATATGTATAACTTTTCTAACACTTACTCATGACTAATACTGAGGAGCTGTTGATACTGTTTCCAATGCAATAACATGAGCCAAGCAAAACAGTGTCCATTACTTTACAAACTTTGAAGGACCCGGCACTTAAAAACAGGCCTTTTTTTTTTTTACAAAAGGTGTCATAATCAGGCTTGAAAATCATATATTTTCTGCATGTATATTTTTTTGTGTGAAAAGGAAATCTCATATGAAATATTAAAATAATCAAATCAATCCATGTCATGACCCCTTTAATATTTAAGCACTGCATGGTGTATGTATTGTAACAGAATGCTTGAACTGACCTGTTATGGTGTATGGGTAGAAGTTCCAGGCAGTTTCTGTTAAATAAAAAACCATGGGAACAAACCTCTTCATCCAGGTTGGCAGTTTGCTGAACACAGACAGAAAGGCGAATGTGAGAAGATGTTATGATGCAACAGACACATTATACAAGACATAAACAGCCCTCAGCTTAATCCAGCATGAATTTCCATGAGGGTATAAATGCTAGTTAGTGCTGATTTAGCCAGCATAAGCATGCAGCTCAACAGTTTTAACTTCACGGTTTAAAAGCCCTCTGATGAAGCAGGTTAACCAAAACAAAATTCTTATACACATATGTATGTAGTGCTGGGCAAAAATCTATAATTAATCTTATCTAAAATTATTATTTTTTTGACAATATGCAGTTGAAGTCAGAAATATAAAACCACCTGAATTATTAGCCCCCCTGTTTATTTTTTCCCCATTTTCTGTTTAACGGAGAAAATACACATTTCTGCACATAATAGTTTTAATAACTCATTTCTAATAGCTGATTTATTTTATCTTTGCCATGATGACAGTAAATAATATTTTACTAGATATTTTTCAAGACACTTTTATACAGCTTAAAGTGACATTTAAAGGCTTAACTAGGTTAATTAGATTAACTAAGCAGGTTAGGGTTATTAGGTAAGATATTGCATAATGATGGTTTGTTCTGTAGACTATCGAAAAAAATATGACTTAAAAGAGGCTAATAATTTTTACCTTAAAATGTAAAAAAAAAAATCTAAAACTTTTATTCTAGTCGAAATAAAACAAAAAAAGACTTTTTGCAGAAGAAAAAATATTATCAAACATACTGTGAACAATTTATTGCTCTGTTAAACATCATAACATATTAGTTGTATTATGGTGACTTTAAAACAGACAAGGATGCAAAATGTCAAGTTCCAAAACGAAAACTGACCAAGATCCAAAGAAAACGTCAATAAACACCAGGCTAGCTAAATGGCAATAGGTGACTCTGAGACAGACTTTCTCTGAATAAGCTGACAACGGAGTTGGAAAAACAGCACAAAAATCTCAAAGACGATATGAGTGCTTTGATCAAATCTTTCTTTGCACACATTCAATTGAATTGTTCACATTTCTATTGAATTGTTTCAAGAAACTGTCGACACGCTTGAAAAACACCTCACTCCTGTGGAACCAACAGTCTTGGAAAACTTTGAGGCTCTTAAGTCAAGAAATCATTAATTAGTTTCATTTTATTTATTATCTGAGTCTGAATGATCTTTTATTTTGAAAAATGACCGTATTCTCTCGGTTGATTATTGGTCACTTGATCACCCAAATTTAACCCACTAGCAGCAAAATGAATAAGAAACAGACATGTTTGGAAAGTTTATTTGCTAAGGGGAAAAGGCCCAGTGAAGGACCCACAAACTGCCAAGGAATAGATCCGCAACCTATTTGTCAATAAATCAGGTGAATTCACCATGTCTGTGCAAGAAGATCAACTGCTGGAGATCGCAAATGATGGCAGCCTTTTAGGGGCCGTTCTCATATCGATTTTCTAGAGTTTGCGCAAGTTCGTTATTTTCAATGGAGGTGTGCAGCTTGCGCATGCAAGCAGCGTGACATACTCATGCCTTCCAAATGCACTCAGTTGAATGAATGCTGCGAGTGCACCACGAGTCCCATAACAAGAACTGACCGTTCCGCTTCATACTTTGTATGAAATATACACATTTCGGTAGACTAATTATCTCAGACAAACACAGAACACTGCAGTGCTTTGTAATTTTCTCCATAATTAAAACTTGTATGAGATTGACAGCAATGTTTTGTCAGCTTGTCATCATCTGAGAAAATAGTTGATGGTCGCCTAGCAACCAGCAAATTATCTCCGCCCACCTCACCCCCCAGCCCACGATAAAATTGTCAATGGTTAACTGGTCCGCGGTGATTAAAAAGGCTGGGGACCACTGGTCTAAATTACCTGGAAAATTGCTCACGCAGGGCAAACTTATAAATTATAAATGTTGCCAAAAATAGAGAAAGGTCAGTTTTACTTTGGATCTGCTAAAAGACGTGCTGGGAAAGCAGGAGCTTGAGAAACCACCAGAACTAGCAAAGGCACATCGAGCGCTTGCGTCTAAACCGAGAGATGGTCAACCTCCAAGGCCCATCATCGTCTGTTTTCATCGTTATCAAGAGAAGGAACAAACCTTGCAGTGGGCCAGACAACACAAGTTGCTATACTGAGGGAAGACCATCAGATTTTACCCCCGACCTGAGCGCAGCTTTCAGCAGGAAGCGCGCTGCTTTCGTCAAAACGAAGCTCTATTAAAAAAGGGATCCATTTCAGATTTCTTTACCCTGCCCGTCTGCGACTTACACATGACAGGGGAAACCCTCACCTTTGATTCAGTTCCAGATGCCAAAGCTTTCTTCAAACAGATGAAAAAAAACCTCTAAGTGCTGTCTGAACTTTTCCTCTAAAATTAGCATTTTTCTCAGGCTGTTATGTGTAGTTTCAGTAATTTTGCTCTTAGTGTAAAGAATAGGTTATTTCCATTGCCTTTAAAGTGAAATAACTGAAGCTGTGGAAAAACACAGATTTTAGAGGAAAATTTCAGATGGCACACAGACGTTTTTGCATCTGAAAATTCATTCATTAATTTTCCTTTAGCGGAGTTCCTTATTTTTCAGGGATCACCACAGAGGAATGAACCCCTAACTATTTCAGAATATGTTTTACACAGCGGATGCCCTTCCAGCTGCATCCCAGTACTGGGAAATCATCTGAACTGCTCATTTATAATAATCATTTTAATATTCATCATTATTTTCTGTTTGTTGGTTTCTTTCATACATATGTGCAATCCAGAGAACAAAGCACACTGGAGAAATATGTGCTATGACAATCATTTAACTGTCAAGACACTCTACTCCTCTGGCCTGCAGTTGCTGTGCATGAGCGCTGATATTTTTAGGGTTAGAGGTCAGACAGCTGTTGCAGTAGCTATAAGTCTCACTTCCAGAGGTGTCTGGTGCCAGCTGTCCATCACCAAACCCCAGCCAGAGTCCAAGAAACTCCAGCGCACACACACAGGGAGAGAGAGAGATAATGAACTCAGCACTGTAAGATAAGGCAGCACAGACAGAGCTGGAGATTTACAGCCCGAGGACTTGAGTGATGGATGGATGGACAGAGGATGAGAAGAGAGGGGTGGAGAAGAGAAGATGTAGATCATTCACGGTCAGCCAGTCGTGTCGAGCGCTTTCTCACACACTCTCCCCCGTTTCTGAAGTGACAGACCTTTCCACCAGCGTCCCACAGAATGGCACATTTCCAACAAACGGCTGCCGTTACGCTACGGTCCCTCCAAACGCGCATCTTGACCATACAACTTAAATTATTCATAATTACAATGCAGCGGTTCGGCATGATGTGCTTGTAAACAGCGTATAATGATCTCGTCTGTGGTAATACCGGCATTTGAATTAGACTCGCATGCATCCGCAATAAGATTTATTTGACCATTAGGAACTGAATGCTCTGCCCTTTTGGTCTTTGCTAACACATTAATGGCTGGGAAAAAATAGGTTTTACTGCCAGAGGTGCAGTAATTCATATTCACAACAGCATCTAATGACTCAGTGTTTGTGTGTAGGGGGGTCTTATGTGTTCTTCCTTGTGCGCACAGAGTGTAAAAAACACAAGAAAACAGGCAATTACAGTAAGTGTGTGTACATGTGTTTAGCGTGGGATGATCTCGGACGCTTGTGTTGTTGTGCAGTGACAGGAAGAGAAGGTGTTTTTGCAGGCAAAGTGAGCGATGGACGGAGCTGTACTGCATGCGTAAAGGTGTTCGCTGCAGTCATCAATAATAGCTGAACGCTGGCATGCTGGCAGGTGGGTGATGTAAACCGTGAACGAAACTGGATCGCTTATGCGTGTCTGTGTGTGTATGTGAGTCTCACCTGTTGAGGTAGATGCGTTTCTCCGTGATCTGACCGGAACCATATTTGGGGTCTGTGCAGGGTTCATTACGGACGACCTCCACCCCCTCACCACCTCCGCTCTGCTCATTGCTGTGCTTGCTGATCATGTACAACTGGCCAATCCTGTACTGGGGAAACACAGAGAGAGATTGCTGACCTCTGTTTGTGACCTCATATGTTTCATTTCTCCCTTTTTTTTTTTTTTGCCCTCCATTTTTAGCTAGCTCGAGCAAGTTCTGGATATTAGAAATGGCTCGTTTATAGATCATAAGGTGGAATGTTATGTGAATTGTACACATTTGACTTGGATGTAGAAATGGGATTTAAATTGGAGTGATAGGGAGTTGAATTCAAGCAAAGTTTCAGTAGTTCAGAAATTCAAGCAGAGAAAAAAAATCTGTAGTTAATTTTTGATAATTGGAGTACGCCTTTATATTCTGTGCACTTCGTTTTGTAGTGAATTAAGGTTTGTTTTGGGGTTAACATTTATCAAATGAATGAATATAGTTACAATATTAGCAGTGCATTTTTTTTTCAATGTATGAGTTTTGTTACAAAAATGGTTACATATTTTTCTAAACCAAGCTTAATTCTGCAAAGCAATCAAT
This sequence comes from Danio tinwini, assembly GCA_903798205.1. Taxonomy (NCBI): domain Eukaryota; kingdom Metazoa; phylum Chordata; class Actinopteri; order Cypriniformes; family Danionidae; genus Danio; species Danio tinwini. Next base: position 3,965,286 of record CAIGQZ010033112.1, read on the forward strand.
CAAAATACATTTAAAACATTACACAATGTTTGTAACATAGTTTTCAGATGAACTATTATGACAAATAATATCAATCTATATCAATAGTGTCATAGAGTGCAATGATTCAATAAGTTAAATTGTTCTCTGATATCTACATAATGAATTTGTGGCTTAGGTAAGTTCCAAAATCCTGTACAAAAATTTTATATGCTAAGTATTACCCTAGAAATGACCCCTATACCATAAAAGATATTTGTTCATTGCAGTTTTCGTATTTTGTGGTTCACAAGTGTTTTTCGTTTATTTACGGTTATGAATTATGGGACCTTGATCTCTGCTCTGTCATTCTTGTGAGTGTTTTTTCACACCTTTGTTGTTGCTGTAATCTCACTATGAAACGTTGTGGCCAATCAAACATGCATTTTAATGATCCTGTGTGCACCATAGCATTCTGTGTGTTTTGTTCCGGATGGCCAGTTTTTTCACTAGTATTTTACACACAGGATTTACATGAGGAGGAGAAAACCATGTTATGAACTGCATTTTAGGACCTTGCTCTCTGCTCTGTCAACTTTTGTTGTTGAAAATGAAATTCTACAGTTTAACAAAGTGACTTTTAATAATAAACTGCTGATTAACGTATAGTTTTTACAGCTTAGATAGCTTGTTTTTGACCGTATTTGGAAGGGTCATAAATATTAATAAGCTCCGCTCTGATTCACTGCAGCTTGTCAGTACCTGTTTTCTCTCACACACATTGAGATGAACTTATGTCTCTTTGGGGTGGCGCTGAATAATAATTTTATAATCCATAGTTTTGAGCTATGAACAGATAGCTGGCTGAGAACTGTTCCAATTGCAAAATGGACCTAAAGCTCTGTCACGTCTTTTAAAAAAACTAAACCTTGTTTTCTATGACTGTGCACATTGATTGTTGGAATCTCACTATGAAACGTTGTAGCCAATCAAACACATGCATTTTAATGATCCTGTGTGCACAGTAGCATTCTGTGTGTTTTGTTCTGGATGGCCTGTTTTTTTCACTGGGATTTTACACTCACAGGTGTTACTTGAGAAGAAGGAAACCATGTTGTAAATTGCATTTTGGGACCATGATCTCTGCTCTGTCAACATTTGTTGTTGAAAATTTTATTCTAGTTTAACAAAGTGACTTTTAATAATGAACTGCTAATTTTCAGAACTGCTGATTAACGTATAGTTTTTATAGCATAGACAGCTTATTTTTGACCATATTTGGAAGGGTCATAAATAATATCGAGCTCTGCAGCTTGTCATTACCTGTTTTCTCTCACACACATTGGGATGAACTTATACCTCTTTGGGGTGGCGCTAAATAATAATTTTATAATCCATAGTTTTGAGCTATGAACCGATAAGAGAACTGATTTAATCGCACAATGGACCTGAAGCGCTATCACGTCTTTAAAAAAAACTAAACATTGTTTTCTATTGACTGTACACGTTGATTGTTGTAATCTCACTATGAAGCATTTTGGCCAATCAAACATGTGCATTTTAATGATCCTGTGTGCACCTTAGCATTCTGTGTGTTTTGTTCCGGATGGCCTGTTTTTTCACTGGGATTTTACAGTCACAGGATTTGCATGAGAGTGAGGGAAACAATGGTGTTTGAGGTTCACACTATGCAATTTCCATGTACTGAACACTTATTGTTCAGCTTCTGGATTTTTATTTTGTGGCCCCTTAACAACATTATCGTAATATTGTATTATTTATTATGTAACTTTTTTTGTAAATATAAATTTGTGGCAGTTTTTTGGCAATTCATGTTGAAATATATGCTAATGTAAAAAAACATGACTTATTTGAGAATAGCCTTTTCCATAATGACACATCACACTTAAATTAATAACAAAACATATAAATATTTCAGTATTTCAAAAGAATTATTAACCACTTTATAAACACCACAAGATTAAACCTTTTGAGAACAGCTCTGTTAAACACCAAACACTTAAATGTCACTCTTTGTTATAGCGCGTTTGATCTCTCATCTGCCATATGTTCAGTTTTGTTTTGCTTTGCTTTTGTTTTTTCAACACTCCAAGGCTTTTAAGGATGAATCATATTTTCCCTCATATTGTCCTGAATAACAGAAAAAAAAAACTTTGGCAGCAGTGATCACAGCTCCTACTGTTTATCGAAGCACTAATTCTTTTGAAAGAATCTGTAATGCGAAAACGCCCTCCAACAATCGTTCTCACAGAGACTTTGAGTTTCAGATCCTTAAACACAGCAGAGCTTCTCCAGAAAAAGTGGGTGGTGCTCCTGTCTGGAAAGAATGTGAAGTAGCGCTGATGTAGACCATAGACCAATTCAGAGGAACGCTTTCAGGTCAGGTGTGTGCTCGTGTGGACTTGTCTGACTTAAACTGGACAGACTAAACAAATCCCTGACCCAATCCAAGGAAAAGGCCTTTGCATTTCATTCCTGTAGCCTTGAGGTGAATAACTCCCTCCTGTATTCAGAAGGAGAGGACGTAACTGGTCAGACCCGTTTTAGGTAAAGAAAAGCAGAGGGGGAGATTGAGGAAAACAGCCCACAGACGTTCACGCTAATACCCCGAACATCTGAAAAGCGTAAAACACTGACCAAACATATGGAACACATGTTAAAAGTTACTTACCTCATCCACAGTGAGCGGCATGCATATCCGGTACTCTTTGACCAACATAGTTTGCTTTAAAAGGAAATTAGTTGGATCCTTTTTGTTTTTGTTTCTCTGTTTCCTACTTTCTAACTGTGTCAGCAAGTGAAACTGTAAAGCGGTTTCCGTGAAGCAATGTTGCGCCCCTCTTCCTCCTCTCACTTGACTGATGTCAGAGCTGCTCTTGTAAACTCTGCCAATATGTATCCGCCGTGTTTATTTTATTGTTTCTTTCCTGGCTCTCTGAATCATGCACGCACGAGGGCTGCTCTTCCGCTGTTTTTAATTTATGGTTTTAATGTGACGGTGCGGAGATAAGAGACTCCCTCCACTTCTCTCTTTCTGCGTCTGTCACAGAAGAAAACAGACTGCTGTTTTCATGTGTAACCTTGCCATGTTCTTTGCCCCTCCTCTCTTCCCTCCCCTCTTCTCTGTGTTCAGCGTGCATTCTTTTCTCCTGCGCTTATCTTTACTCTTTCTCTCTTTCCTTGCTCACTGCTCTCCAGTTGCCTCCTCCACCTGACTTCACTTTCTCCCGTGCACACAATACCGGCTCTCCATCTTTTTTTATGGCTTCAGCAGTGGTGGAAACAGTATTGGAAAAGCATACTTAAGTACAAATATCGTTGAACAATTCCAGCGGTATGTATGTGACATTTGCAGTAAAATCTCAAAACATAAATTCACATAGAAAGTATATGTTGACATTATATTGAAACATCTGTTTATATTTTCCAAAACAACTAAGCACAGAGATATGGGATCAAAAAATATCAATCTGTAACCAATTTTTATACTTTAAATGAGGAAAATAAACATGCGCTATGGATGTGATGAAAAAAGTTAGTGAGTTTACAGTATAAAACATACTTTGCAGAAATTCTGTGAATTAAACTGCACAACCCAAAATAAATAATGCTAATCAAAAGGATAAGAGTTGGTTCACTTTAAAACAAAAACTATTGATTTCACTTTATTTAATATTTGAGCATTTATTAGCTTGGTTGTGGATGTGTTATCTCTCCATTATGGATGTGACAGATGTGAAAATGGCACTTGTGTGATTTCGGTATATCAAATATAATTGTTTGGAAACATTAACAGAGACATTTTTGAGTATTTTTAAAGCACTGTAAAATATTTGCTTGCACAAAAAAAATGCAGAAACGGTGTCACTATTTTGGCGAAAACTTAATTCTTTTCATGGCAAGGTTGACATTTGCATGGAATTGCTAAAAAGTGCAGTGCGAGTTAAGGCTGCATGATATTGGAGAAAACTAACATTGCAATTTATATTGCGATTAAAAACATCAATTCAAAAGATGGCTTATAACACTATTTTGAAAAAAACATAATTTTAGATAGATTGAGACATAAATGCATAAAATATAATAAACAAATTAGAAGCATATTGCAACAAAGCTAATTTTAAAGAAGATACTAATTAAATAAATCATATTTTTTGGTTTTCTGTGGAATTATACAGTACTGAGTAGGCATGGGCCAGTGTAAGATTCTGATGGCATGATAACCTATATAAAAATATTATGGTATTGTGATTACTACTATAAAATGTTATTTTCAATGACTGGGTAAAAAACTACAACTTTTCCCCCATTGAACTCTATATATATATATATTTTTTTAGGGAACATTTACATCTTTTGGAACCGTAAACATGTCAGGCTAAATAATTAAAATGAATGATTGCCATCTGCTATTTTCATTAGTTTAAAAACAGATTTCTTTTCAATATGAAAAGGCATCTTTGGATATCTTTCTTTTTTTATTTAAAGTAAGCCTATGCACTGTTCAGGTATATAGCAGGCTTGGATGTTGTTTATAAGAGATTTGTTTCTCAAATCTTTCCTGAATCGTGGGCTGAACAGTAGCTTTTGATGTGGAAGGTCCTTTTCTGCTGGAGCCCAAAAAAACTAAATCAAATTATTGTAAAAAAAAAAACATTACATATACTTTAAAGGTATAACAGAACATTTTAGTGGCTTTAAAACCTTGACTTTTCCATTCTGTGGTAAATCTTGAAACCGGACGAAAATTCAATCACATTTAAAATAACACTGTATAATCTTCATTATCTAAATAAATACAATTAATATTTTTTAAAGCTTCAACTTTATAACTTCTATTAAACTTCTTTTATTATATTATACTTGTTATAGTACACACAATTCTTATGAATTACATTTAACTGTTTCTAGAGTGTGTACAAAGTTTGGTAAAACAACGTTTTCCTTCTTTGGCCCTACATTATGGAATGAAATGCAAAGTGTTATCATTTTAGAAACAATTCCATCTCTAAATATTTTTAAAAATCTTTTAAAGTCTTACCTGCAAGAATCATGTGAATGTTTTGTGTACATTTTAATTTGTGATTAATTTATTTGTGTCTATTTTTGTATCTGTAACTTTTTGTGCTGCCATTTTGGCCAGGACCCCCTGGTAGAAGAGATGCATATCCCAATAGAAAATTCCTTGTAAAATAAATAATAAATATATATTTTTTTAACTTTCACTATATTAGGGTTAAACTGTTCAGACTATACAAATCACATGCACTGAACTGTGGTGGCTGATTACTATAATCCCAATTTGGCATTCCAGATCTTGTGATTTGACCAGATTCTACCTTACGATATCGATGTTGAATGCTATATTGTGCAACCCTAGTGTGAGTAGAGCTTAAACACTACTCAGTCTATAAGTAAAAAGTAGCCCTTCTAAAAGAATAGTGAATAGTAAGTATTACAGTGTAAAATTATGTCACCTTCTATTCTTTAAAGTGTAGATTACACCATTATTCTTTTACGGATGTTTTTAAGTGTAAGTTCAATAATTTGCCATTGATAGATTATAAATTTTAACTATTAGATCAGCTTAATGTGCGAACACATTGCATTATATAAACACCTAATAAACCAACATAATGCAGGTTGATGCTTTTACATGTGAAGTGAAATCTGTACAAAAATTTTGCTGTTGTGATATGTTAATGCTTATAAACCCTGAATTTTGAACCATGACTATCAAGCTTTGGGTGTTCAGCAGTTGGTGCCGCAAACCAAACTCATGCAGCACTGATAGAATACATGCGTGTGTTTGAAAACGTAGCATTCTGTAGTGTATTTAGTTATTATTTAAGGCAAATTGGTAATTTCAGTCATCATACAGTAGACATCCTTTATCTTCTCATAAGTGACGTGCAGTCTAAACAGTAATTTGTTCATTGACTGTAATGGTTTTGTCTCTTTTTGGACACTTTTATAGTTTCCGCAATGCACATGTATGCTGCATTTGTAAATTGTCCATGTCTGATGTGATTTTTTCCAATGCAATCTCACGGCAATTCGTAACGTTTTGATTTAGTGGCTAATTCGTATAAATTTGTACAATCTAATTTGTACAAATAGGTACGATTTGCTCATCACCCAATGACGGTTGGGGTTAGGGGTGGGGTTAGGTGCCACGTCTCCTTTTTAAAATCGTACATTTTCGTATGACTGAACTCGTACGAATTTGTACAAATTAGCCACTAAACTGACAAAACGTAAAATACTTATGTTTCCTCTTGAGATCAGGCTGGATTTTTTAATGCACTATTTGTTTTGACTGGATTCACGGGACTGATTGTTCTACTTAATCATACACTCTCAGAAATAAAGGTACAGGAGCTGTCACTGGGGTGGTATATTTTCAAATGATACATGTTTGTACCCAAAGAGTCCACAGTGGTACCTCAAAGGTGCATATCAGTGCCCAAATGTACCTAAAAAGTACCTTTGAGGTACAATTATGGACCCTTAGGGTACAAATATGTACCTTTTGAAAAGGAACTGTCCCAGTGACAGCTCCTGTACCTTTATTTCTGAGAGTGTATAACATAAATCAAACACATAAAGAAGTGAGTGCAGGTTGAAGATAATAGCATAGCAAAAGTACAGCACTAAAAATGTACAGTTAAAGTATTAGAACACATTTTTAAACTACTAAATAAACACAATCCCTGAGGGGAAACTCCTCAATATCTGTAATTTGAGTATTTGTAATTTGTGCCTTTCCACCACTGAGTTTCAGTTTCTCTCCAGGTTTTGTCCTGGTCTCTCAATATATCTGCGTAACTTCACTTTGCCCCAGAATAAACAATCACACTCTGTTTACAATGCAAAGCTAAAGCACTATCCTGCTCTGTCTGCACAGTCATTTCTGCCAGAGAGAAAGTGTGTGGGTGTGTGAATGTTTGCACATGTTTTTTTTTATGTATATACTGTATATTTTCATTGAGCAAGGATACTGTGAAAGTGACAGCACATACTTTTATGATGTAACAATGCACTTAGCTCTAATAAATGGTTCTTTTTCATGTTGTGTATTAGGGTTTTCAACAAAGCAGCACAAGAGTTTTCAACATTTATAATAATAGTACTAATAATACTATTGTAATCTTACAGAGATTGTAAATGTTCCTTTTAAAGGAAATAAAAAGTGACCAGCCAAGAGGTTATACATAAATAGATAAATAAATAAATAAATAAATAAATAAATAAATAAATAAATAAATAAATAAA